>PVIC010043916.1:0-15228 GCA_004025085.1 Thryonomys swinderianus
GGGGCGGAGGGACTGGGTGAGGTAAGGGACGCGGTGGTGCGCCGAAGGCCACGTTGGAGGGACCTGGGACCCTGAGAAGGACGGAGACGGGGACGAAGCGCAGGGGCCGGCTCCTGGTGGCCCTTATCTTGTGCCACCCATGCCAGGCTGGCCTGGAGAATTGAGTCCTGAGCAGAAAGCGGACGCAGGGACTGACACCTCCCTGCTACTCGCCCACTCGCCCCAGCAACCCCTTGCTCGCCTTGTCCCTGGCCACGGGGGTTCCCTTTCCACCGGGGAAGGGGCTTAACCCCACACCCAGAGTTCATCCCGTGGCCCCGGATGGAGACGGAGGCTCTTCCTGAGGCTGCTGCTGTCCCCACCCCAGCGGACATCTATGACAAAGTGTCCAGCGAGCTGCGGAAGAAGGGCTATGACTGCGAGTGCCTGGGTGGCGGGCGCATCTCCCACCAGAGCCAGGAAAGGAAGATCCACGTGTACGGCTACTCCATGGTGAGCCCAGCCTCACAGGCTCCAGGCCCTGATTCTGCCTGCAAAACTGCTCCTGAGCCCCTGCAGCCGGCCTGCCCTCTGCTGTGTTCTCCTCTCAGCCCCCTTGTGCTTTCCTGCCCTCAGCTTGCCACACTCACTGCCTACAAGGCGCCGCAGCTGCCTCTGGGAACCTAAGATCTGGTGGCCCTCTGTTCCTGCTCTCTGGGCCCGGGGGCCTCGGCACAGCCAGTGCTGGGTCACACAGACCCAGCCGATTCTCCCTGGGACTCGAGGGCTCATCTGTGCAGCTCGCCTGTCCCAGGCGGTCAGGATGGCAGCCCTGCTCCCCTGCCCACACCCGCTCCCAGTGAGGCTCTTGGAGACTCAGAGCTCAGAGTCAAGTGGAACTAGCGTGTCCTCTCTCTAGGGCTATGGTCGTGCCCAGCACTGCATCTCAACTGAGAAGATCAAAGCCAAGTACCCTGACTATGAGGTCACCTGGGCAGATGATGGCTACTGAGGCCGGTGCCCACCAGTCAAGACAGGACTCTACCCATCCATGGTCACTCCTAAGGGGCTGTCCAGCTCTTGGTTTCTGCAACCCGTGGCACCGTGCCATCCCACCATGCCTTGGAGCCCTGGCCAGCCTGGCCCGCAGGAATTAAAGCCCTTGGTGTGCCTGCTCATCTTCGCGTCTTGACTCCTCTGCTTCTGGGTCACCACCTGGAACCTCCTTGCCCTGTCCTGAGAGTCCCTGGGGAGTGACAATGCATGCTCAGCCCCTTGGGATCCGATAAGGGGCCCCTGGGCTGCCGCTGTTTATGGCCCAATTGCTTCTCCACGTGCTGCTACCCAAGAGGCCATCTGGGTGGAGACCTTGCAAGGCCTTGTGCAAGAAGTCTGTGCCCTCATGGCCAGCTGAGGCCTACAGTGCCCACAAGTGCCCCTTTCCAAGAGCTCAGCCCAGGGTTCTGGCAGGAAAGGCTCCCAGTAACCACTGTCCAGGTTAGTGACATTGGCTGTCATGTTGATCTGCCCATGGGCCCAGCCTTGGGCCCTCCCTGTTCCCGAGTGGTCTGCTGGCCAGGGACACACACGACATAACCCACAATCCTTGGGGCTGCTCACTGATACACACCAAGCAAGAGGGTCCCCTTCCCCGAGATTCCCATATCCTTGGGTCTTGGCCTCTGCCCAGCACCACTTTCCACGTGGGTGGAACATGGTATATGCAGACAGCAGGTACTGTGGGAAAGTTCGGGAGACACGGTGCCCCAAACCTCACGTAAGCCCTTAGGTCCTCGAGGCCACCATGCAGGCAAGTGCTGTGAGGCCGTTTGCCAAGGTCTCCCCCAGGAGTCTACTGGGGTGAGTCATGGCAGGCATGCTTCTCCTGCCCGAACTGGGCCTATGCTGGAGAACCAGAAGTTTCCAGTTTGTGGGGACCTGTGACTGTCACTGACCAGCTGTTACATGTCTGCCCAGAATGATTTTGAAGGGTGAATGAATGATGTGGTAGGGGTCCATAGCTTGGGTCCGAGGGTGTCAGGCCTTTGGCTGGTCCCCAAGGCAGAGAGCCCCAGTGCGTGCTGGGACAGGCCACCTTCCCCTCATAAGTACCAGACAGGGCCAAGCCAGAGCCATGAGAGAAGTACCCCATGCTGTGCACAGAGCCCTGCCTGTGGGATCGCAGCCCCACCCCACCTTGGGGGAACACTGCTGAAGCCCCTAGGTGTCAGCCTCAGCCCAGCCCCACCTCCACATAGAAGGGTGGGGACCCGTGGTGTACAGAATGGCTATGGCCTGACCTTTGGTCAGAAGAAGCCAGGTAGGTCCGAGCTGAGCCTGGTGAGGGGCCCTTCCTGGGGACACTTTTACAGCCAGATGCTTAGCCGGCCATCCTAGAGAGGGGCCCAGCCAAGGGGCAGCAGGCACAAAAGGATCAGAGGCCCTTCCGGTCAGAGGCAAGTCAGTGGAACCACTGCAGGCCGACACCGGACAAAGTCTCCACTAGGGTACACAGCCCCACTCCCTCCAGCCTGGCCATGCAGCTGCCCACCCACCTGTTGCCCGCCCTGGTTCTGCTCATGGGTGAGTTTACTGGTCTTGTCCAGGGCGCTGAGGCTGATGCCAGGCCTCCCTAGAGGACGAGGGCGGCCTGCAAGGGGGGCATTCAGGAGAACCCAGGGAACAGAGGTGGCCCAGCTAACCCTTTCCCTGCCCTAGGCGAGGGCTCCTAAGTGGGCACCTGCTCAGCTCCCTGAGCCTTCCCCTCCCTCAGATGTGCGGCTGGGGTCAGCACTGACGAGCCAGCTTTGGGCACACTCCTGGAAGCCACGTGCTGCCATCCCTTTGGCTGGAGTGTCCTCGTCCCCGGCCTGTTCCCACTCACCCCACCCTTCCCAGATGCAGCCTCCTAGGGGCTGGGAACCCGGGACACAGCCTGGAGCCCCATCTCTGTTTATGGATCCAACCCCCACCCTACACTGCTGACCCCAAAGCTGGTGATGAATGTCCTGTACTGACGCGGTCTGAAGTGCTTCCCTGGAGGTGGAAGTTTCAGGAAAACCAGCCAGTCCCGGGCACAGTGGGACAGCTGCCTGCCTGCCCCAACCCACTTGGCTGTCTCTGCCAGCAGCGCAGTCTCTGGGCAGAGCCTGGGTCCCCAGGCCCTGCGAGAGCCCTGTCGAGGCCCAGTGCGACTTCCGGTGTGACTGCAGGGACTGCTCCGATGAGACCCAGTGTGGTGAGCTGGGGACAGGGGGCGCGGCGGGGCCAGGGTGGGGTCCGACACCTGACACCCTCTCTCCCAGGTTACAATGCAGCCTCGCCCAGCCTGGGCGCCCCCTTCGACTGTGACTTTGAGCAGGACGCTTGTGGCTGGCAGGACATTAGCACCTCTGGCTACCACTGGGTCCGGGACCGTGCAGGGGCACAGCCTGAGGAGCCCGTGGCTCACACGGACCACACACGCGGCACCGACCTGGGTGAGACCCGTGTTCACAGGTCCGCCCAGTCCCCATCCTCCCTGTCGGGCCGTCTCCTGACTGCTGTCCCCTCCCCACCAGGCTGGTACATGGCTGTGGGGACCCACCGGGGGACAGAGGCCTCCATCGCGGCCCTGCGCTCCCCCATGCTGCGGGAGGCGGGCCCTGCCTGTGAGCTGAGGCTGTGGTACCACGCGGCATCCGGAGGTTTGCCAAGCCCAGGGCGGTGGGTGGGTCCAGGGAAGGATGGGGGTGCCTGAGGGCAGCTGGGAACCCAGAGGGGGGCGGGGCGCTGCAGAGCTGAAGCTGCATGCGCACCCCCCCCCCCAATGCTCCAGATGTGGCTAAGCTGCAGCTGGAGCTGACCCACAGTGCGGAGACGCTGACCCTGTGGCAGAGCTCGGGACCCTGGGGCCCCGGCTGGCAGGAGCTAGCTGTGAACACTGGCCGTATCCAGGGCAACTTCCGAGTGAGCTGGGCATCTGGCACTGGAGGAAGGGGAGGGTCTCAGCCCTGACTGAGGCCCTGAGGACACCTGCTCTCTTTAGGTGACCTTCTCTGCCACCAGAAATGCCACACACAGGGGTGCTGTAGCTTTGGACGACGTGGAGTTCTGGGACTGTGGGCTTCCCAGTAAGGCACCCTGGCACCTGGCGCAGCCCTGTGGACGGGGTCCGGGACTTCACTGCCTGTGCCCCAGACCGCATCCTGGGTCCTCATCTAGTTACCCTCTCCTAGCTCCTCAGGTCACCTGTCCCCAGGGCCACCACCACTGCAACAATGCGGCCTGCATAGGACACCACCAGCTGTGCGATGGGGAGGACAACTGCGGGGACGGCTCTGATGAGGACCCGGCCACCTGCAGTGAGGCTGGGCCACTGTGGGGGGGGCAGAGGGGTGGGCTAGCCAGGCCCTGACCTCCAGGGCCTTCGAAGAGCACCGAGGCAGCTGGACACGGTGGCACATGCATAGGATCCCCGCACTCCAGGAGGCAGAGGCAGGAAGACAGCTCACCCTGGACAACTTAAGGAGATGCCGTCTCAAACAAAATTAAAGTTTTTAAAAGGGCGGGGACACAGTTCCATGGGCAAGCTCTTGTTCAGTCCACAGTACCACATATACCACACACATACACACACACACGCACGCACACACCAGGGGCTTGTCTGGGGGAGTGTCTCAGCATGATCCTTCCAAAGGTGGGGTAACCAGGGGCCAGCCTGGCACAGGGCCATATGGCTGCAGATGGCCCTGACAGCCCTACCCTGACCCAGGCCACCACATCATCACTGACTTTGAGACAGGCCTGGGCCTGTGGAACCACTCAGAGGGCTCAGCTTGGAACCACAGCACTGGCACCCCTAGGAGCTCTGCCTGGCCACGCAGAGACCACAGTCGGAACAGCGCACAGGGTGAGACCCACAGGGACCTCAGCCGCCCGCCGCTGCCCTGGCTACACCGCACAGCCAGGGACGGGAGCCCACGCCCACTGTCTCTTCCAGGGTCTTTCCTGGTGTCCACAGCCAAGCCCAGCGACCCCGCCGTCCTCCTCAGTCCCCAGCTGCAACCCTCAGGCTCCCACAACTGCTCGGTGAGACGGGCCCCGGGAACTGGGCTCTCGGGCCCCCCGCCCAGGGCCACAGGCGCACTGACTGCCGGGTCCTTCCAGCTCGTCTTCTACCACTACCTGCACGGCTCCCCAGAGGGCCGCCTCGAGCTGCTCCTGCAGACTCAGGGCCCTGGCGGCCCCTGGACTCCTGTCCTGCTTCGGCAGCGCCGTGGAGAGCTGGGAGCAGTCTGGGTCCGAGACCGAGTGGAAGTCCGAAGCGCCCACCCGTTCCAGGTGAGAGTGACCAGCAGGGAACACCGTGGGTGGAGTGTGGGGAGCACTGCCCAGGGCGAGGAGGAAGCCCGGGGTCTTTGCAGGGACCTTGGAGGCAGCCGAGAGGGATGTCCCAGCGTCAGGGATACAGGCTGGAGCATCGTCAGGGCAAAGAGGGGCCAGGCACCCTGAGCACCCTCTCCCTAGATCCTCCTGACCGGGGCGACGGGTCCTGGAGGCGTCGTGGGGCTGGACGACTTCATTCTGTCCGAGCACTGCATCGCAACCCCAGGTGACCACGCAGCCCGCCCGCCGCCCGCTGGGACGGCCCCAGCGCCCCCAGCCTCCCCTGACCCGCTTGTGCCCCGCAGGCGCGGCGCCTCCCGTGTCTTGGTCCAAGGCCCTCCGCCCCCGGCAGCCCAGCCTGCAGGGTGCCTGCGCACCGGGGCACCTGGCCTGTGGGGACCTGTGTGTGCCCCCAGAGCAGCTGTGCGACTTCCAGCCCCAGTGCGCCCAGGGTGAAGATGAGCAGGAGTGTGGTAGGCAGCCGCCTGAGCCGCCCCGTGTGTGGGAGCCGGGAGGCGGGCTCTCTCGGCGGGCCACCCCTCCGGCCCTGCTCTCTTCTAGGCACCACAGACTTCGAATCCGCTGCGGTGGGGGGCTGGGCAGATGCCAGCCTAGGGCGGCTGCAGTGGGCGCGGCTCACAGCGCAGGGGAGCAGGGGCCCAGGCAAGGCCATTACCGGTGAGGCCTCTGGGGTCCCCACCCTGGGGAGGGGCCCTGAGTGACTGGCTCTGAGCGCCTGCTCCTCCCCAGGCCACTTCCTGTCCGTGCAGAAGGCCTGGGGACAGCTGAGGGCCGAGGCCCGGGCCCGCACGCCTGTCCTGGGCCCCTCTGGCCCACACTGTGAGCTCCACATGGCCTACTCCTTCCGCAGTCACCCCCGAGGTACGGCCCCGGGCCTCTCCCGTGGGGGCTTGTGTGAGGGAGACCCATGCAGACCCGCTCTCTGACCCCTCGCCAGGCTTCCTGGCACTTGCTGTGGTGCACGGCGGCTCCTGGGAGCTGGCATGGCAGGCCCCTGGGGGCAGCACTGGGGACTGGATGGTGGACAAGATCTTGCTCGGAGCACACCCCAGGCCTTTCCGGGTGAGAAGGGCAGCCCGGGTAGGGGTCCGCAAGGAGCTGGCCCTGACTCACAGCCCTCTCCCTCCACCCCGAAGCTGGAACTGGTCGCCCTGGTGGACTTGGATGGCCCTGACCAGCAGGGCGCTGGGGTGGACAACATAACCATGAGGGACTGCAGCCCCACGGTGACCACTGAGAAGGACAGAGGTCTTTCCTGCCCCTCCCAGCGGGCCCCAGCCAGCCCGTCTCCAGGGACCCTGGGCACCCTTCTCCCTCCCTCCCGGGGAGGGGGCACTGGGGACTGTGCCAACACTGCTCCCACCCCCAGAGGTCACCTGTAACTTTGAGTGGGATGCGTGTGGCTGGCACCTGGGCCACTTCACAGATGTCCACTGGCACCGGGTGGGAAGCCACAGCTCTGGGCACGACCACACCACCGGCCAAGGTAGAGGGGCCTCAAGACCAGGAGACCTGACACCCGGGAACGTGTGAGGACTGGGGATTGGGGAGCCTCCCCATGGGAACCTCGAGCCTAGGGGTCGTCAGCCCTGGAGGTCTCGGGCCGGGCAAGAGCGGATGCCCGGGCCTAGCAGTGTACCCTGCAGCTCGGCCTGGTGCCCCGTGCAGGGTTTTTCATGCTCTTGGACCCCACGGAGCACCCCGCCCGCGGCCGCCGTGCTGACCTGCTCACGGGCCCCCACGTCCCCACGGCCCCGCTGCAGTGCCTCAGCTTCTGGTTCCACCTGCACGGGCCCCAGATTGGTGAGCGGCGGTCGAGCCAGCAGCGCCTCTGAGGAGGCCCACCGGGGCCCTCGGGGTCCAGACTCGGGGCTGGTCCCCTCCAAACCCCCGCCTTCCCCCAGGGACACTGCGCCTGGCCATGCAGAGGGACGGGGAGGAGGAAGTTCAGCTCTGGTCCGGGTCAGGCACCCACGGCAACCGTTGGCACCAGGCCTGGGCCACCCTGCACCACCACCTGGAGCCTCACACCAAGTACCAGGTGAGCCAGGCATGGATGGGGGCGGCATGTCCAGCCGGCTGACACCTGTACCTGCAGCTGCTATTTCAGGGCCTCCGGGATGGGTACCATGGCACCATGGCGCTGGACGATGTGACTGTGCGGCCTGGTGCCTGCCCGGCCCCCCAACGCTGCTCCTTTGAGGACTCTACCTGCGGCTTCTCCTCAGACACGCAGGGCCTCTGGAGGCGCCAGGCCAATGCCTCGGGGCATGCTGCTAGGGGCCCCTGGATAGACCACACCACAGAGACAGCCCAAGGTACGGGCCCTGCCCTGGCGCGGGGCCGGGTGGGCGGGATAGGCAGGCTGATGCTGCTCCCCCAGGACACTACATGGTGGTGGACACGAGTCCAGACGCGCTGCCCCAGGGCCACGTGGCCTCCCTGACCTCAGAAGAGCACCGGCCCCGGCCCCAGCCCACCTGCTTGACCTTCTGGTACCACCTGAGCCTGCACAGCCCAGGTGAGGGCCGTGGGCCAGGTCCAGCTGCGGGAGTAGGCTCCCACGGGCTGCACTGGGTGGACAGCCAGCTGGGCACCTCCCCATGCTATGGCAGGCACTCTGCGGGTCCGCGTGGAAGAGGGCGGGCACTCCCAGACACTCGGCATCAGCGAGCGCGGCGGGGTGGCCTGGCGCCTGGGCAGCATGGACGTGCGAGCCAAGCAGGCATGGAGGGTGAGTGTCTGGACTGGTGTGGCAAGAGCCATCCTGTGGCCCTGCCACCAGCTGTGACACCGCCTGGCCCACAGGTGGTGTTTGAGGCAGCGGCCACAGGCGTGGAGCACTCCTACATCGCCCTGGATGACATCCTTCTCCAGGATGGACCCTGCCCTCCGCCAGGTGGGAACTGCTCTGGCCCACAGGTGCCAAGACCCACTCCCTGGCCTGGGCCCCACCCAGAAGTGGGAGGTGCTTGGTGGCATCAACCAGGCAGTGCCACTCACCACCACCTCCTCCCAGGGTCGTGTGACTTCGAGTCTGGCCTGTGCGGCTGGAGCCACCTGGCCTGGCCAGGCATGGGCAGGCACAGCTGGGACTGGAGCAGCGGCGCTGCCCCGTCTCCGTACCCTCGGCCCCCCGTGGACCACACTCTGGGCACCGAGGCAGGTGTGCACTGGACAGCAGCTGCAGCTGGGAAGGGGGACTCGGAAGCCACACAGCCACATGGCCTGGCTGGCAGCATGTGGGACAGCCCTGCCCGAGTGGCCTTCACCCCTGCTCCCTCCTTCCAGAGGCCACGGGGCCGTGGGGCCCAGGCCAGCACCTACCCTCTTGTCCCCAGGCCACTTTGCCTTCTTTGAGACCGGCGTGCTGGGTCCTGGGGGCCGTGCAGCCTGGCTGCGCAGTGAGCCCCTGCCAGCCACCGAGGGCTCCTGCCTCCGGTTCTGGTACCACATGGGCTTTCCTGAGCACTTCTGTGAGTTGGCTAGGCCCGGTGCCCAGGGGAGGGAATGGGGACTGCCACTCTGAGGCCGAGCCTGACCCACCCCGTCCCTCTTCAGACAAGGGCGAGCTGCGTGTGCTTCTGCTCAGCGCTCAGGGCCAGCTGGCGGTGTGGGCTGAGGGTGGGCAGCTGCGGCACCAGTGGCTGGAGGCCCAGGTGGAGGTGGCCAGTGCTGAGGAGTTCCAGGTGAGGCCGTGGGTCCCCGCAGGCTGTGCGCCCCCCTCCCGCTCTGAGCCTCTCCCTCCCCTCCCAGGTAGTGTTTGAAGCCACTCTAGGTGGCCAGCCGGTGCAGGGTCCCATCGCCCTGGATGACATTGAGTACCTAGCTGGACAGCGCTGCCAGTGGCCTGCACCGAGCCCAGGTGAGCGCTCCGTGCCCTTAGCCTTCACCCTGAGCTGCCCACCCATCCGAGTCAGCTCCCAGCACCCGCCAGCCCGGCCTACCCACGAGCAGAGCGCTGGGCTCCCCGCACCCTGCCCTGGGTGGGGCCTGCCCCGGGTCCCTGTGGGACAGCTCTTAGTGCAGCTGCCGGCTGCCATCCCGTGTGAGGAAGGGGGACCCCTTGCAGAGGTGCCACAGCCAGCAAGAATCCACCCCTCTCCCGGTGCTCTGACTCCAGAGACGGCAGAGCACGTGTCAGTGGCGGCTGCGGTCAGTGGGGCCCTCATCTTCTTCACGCTCCTGCTGCTGCTGGGACTCGCGGGGCGGCACTGGCTCCGCAGCGGGGGCGGCTGGGGCTGGCCCTTCTGGAGAAACAAGGACTCCACAGCCCCCGGCTTCGACAACATCCTCTTCAACGCGGTAGGAGCCGGCCAGTGAGGGGACCAGGCCGCTGCGGGCCCCGCCTCTCCTGCCATCATCACGAGGTCCCTCCCTCCTCCAGGATCAAGTCACCCTCCCTGCAGCTGCCACCAGCGCCCCATAGATCACCAGACCAAGACCTGATCCGTCATTTAACAGCTCTGCAACTCTGCCACACTCTGGCTCCAGGCTGGACCCCCCAGCCCAGCCTCCCCACCAGTGAATAAACACCCGCGTCCTCGAGGGCAGCCCGACCTCTCCGGCTGGGTCAGTGTGTCCAGGCCTGCCCTCTGGTCACCAGAAAGGTGTGTGGGCCCTCCTCGCTTCTCGCTGAAGCCCCAAGAATGGAGACGAAAGGATCTCGCTGACAACACAGGCAGACTGGGGCCAGGCGAGCACTGGGCGCACCTGGACAGTGCACCCACCCTCCCCACAGCCGGACCGGGGTCCCAGCTTGCCTCTGCCACCACTGATGAGTCACGGGGTCACTGCAGGGGCAGGCTGTGGCCAGGGAGATGTGCTGCCGAGTGAAGGCAGCCATGCTGGAGCCAAGGTCCCCACGTGTTCCCTGACACTCCTGAGCAGGTGACAGGAGGGCCCGAGGGGACACTGACCTCATGCAAGGGTGGACAGGATTGGGGTCCTAAGGAAGCGAGGGGGCCCTTCACCCTGGGCCTGGGTCCTGCACTGTGGCACCCACAACACCTCAGGGCTGTCCTGGGGAGCCAGGTGCTGCCTTCTGCCCACCAAGGAGCCATGCCAGGCTCCCGTCCATGCCATGAGCCCTGAGGATGGTGGCAGGGGTCAGGGCCAGCAAAACACTGTATCAGTAGGTGGAGGCTGACACCCACAGGGTGGGCAGATGGGTGACAGGCATGTCCCGAAGCCAGGAATCAGCTCTAAAGCTGGGGATCTGACACGAGGCTCCACTCTGTCCCCTCCGTGGTGGCCCAGTGCCAGGGGAGGCTAGAGGCCTAGGGGAAGGGCATGTAACCCGACTCAATAAAAGCCATCCACTCCAGGTGAGTGTCCTTGCAGTGTCCTAGTCTCAAGCTGCAGGTGCCAGCAGGTGGCCCACACGGAAGGTGCCACTGCGCGCCTTGACCAGAAAGCAGAGAACACAAGGAAACAACCAAGAGCCAGGCTTTGCAAGGTTTCTCTTTGTTTGACAGCAGGGTGGGTCGGCCGCAGGCCGGACCCTGTGTTCCGCGGTACCGCAGGAGGCGGCCATGTCAGTGCTGGTGTCAGGGACCCAGCCAGGAGGGCTCAGCCGGAACGCGCTGTTTCGAGGCTTTGTGCTCATTTTGCCCGCGGGCCCTTCTCAATGGGCTTCCCGATATCCTTGCCCCTAAGCTTGAGGCCTGCAAGAGGGCAGAGGCCATGGACCGTGCTGCAGCTCTGCCTATGGGCGCAAGGTCACGGGCATCCGCCCTATCCCTATTAGGGCTCCTTCCCCACAGCATCCTCCCATCTAGGGAGTGCTGTGAGCTGAGGAGCCTACCAGAAAGGGGGTGAGCATCTCATCCCAGCAAGCCAGAGCGGGCCCCCTGGACCATGTGCCGTGAGTGCTGCGGGGCATGGCAGAAGTGCACCACGCCACAGGACCCGAGATCACGTGGACCCAGAGTGCCCCTGAGAAGCCAAGTGTGGGCAAAATGCCAGCAGCCTGGCTCAAGGGAGCAGGGCCACCCGGGAGGGCCCCAACCCACCAAAACAGGCCAGGGACACTCACCGATGGCTCTCTCAATTTTGCCCAGAACCTGGTTATTCGGAATGGCCCGTCCACTCTCATAGTCTGCGATGACTTGTGGCTTTTCGTTGATTTTCTGAAGACAAGATGTCCCTTAGATGCACTGGCGCAAGGGACACCCTGCTCATGGGGGACTGGGGTCCCACGTGGCATAGCTACAGCTCATGCCACAGCTGCTTCGACCTGATTGCCTGCAAGCCTGGGGAGACAGGGCCCCACCCCCACCTTCCTTCCCCACCCCGCCAGGCCCAGTGCCGCAGCAGCCTCACCGTGGCCAAGTCCTTCTGCGTCAGCCCCTTGCTCTGCCGGCCCCGCTGGATCACCTTGCCCACTTCCAGGGTCACCCGGTCATGGTGCAACTCCTCCGTCTCCCGGTCCAGCTTGGCCGTGTTCTTGGTGATTGAGTGCTGCTTGTTCTGCCCAGCAGCCCCTGGAGTTGGCACACACAGAGCAGAGAGGTCTGCAGTTCACATGAGGGAAGATGGCTTTGGAGCAGCCCCTGGGCCGACAGCTCCAGGTTCGGCTTGACCAAACCAGCCTGCCTCACACCCAAAGGCCAAAGCACAGTCTCAGAGTCTGATCTTAGCCGTGGGAAGCAAGTGGAAGACCTGGTCCTACTGACCTCATGCCACCCAGAACTGTGCCAATGAAACCACACTGTCTCTGACTCCTGATGGAGGGCCCCAATCTCACTTAAAGCAGACGACCCCACAGCACATCCTAGTTTGCAAGTGGGAACAGGATATCTCCCACGTGTACCTACATTTCTTGGAGGTTTCCACGTCTTCACCTCGTCTCTGAGCTGCTAAAATGGCCTAAAAGATGAGAAAATAGATTTGATGAAAGTAAGTTTGGGCAGTATCCAGTGGATGGCGCAGCTGCTGTGAGCAGGTCAGCGTGCTGCAGAAGACCTTAAAGACGCGCCAGGCCGGGCCTCACGACTGGTGCCTGGAAGCTCATACCTCTCTACCCAGGGCCAACCCCAGTCCAAAAATATTACGTGGAAAATTCTAGATATAAAAAAATTGCAAATTTCAAATTGCTTCTTTTCAGAAGTAGAACGCAGTCTCTTGCCCTCCCCCACAGTGTCCCACTCAGGATATGAATCTTATCCATCCTCACCGAGCAGCCATGTCAGGCCCCAGGCAGACCATCATGGCAGCGGCACCAGCCTCGGGTATCTGTGTTCAGGGCACCCTTATACCACGGCCTGATTCAATATGACTGTCCCACGCAGCTCCCCGCACCTCACCACAGGAGCTCATCATCATTGCAGCAAAGGTGACAGGAGCAATGGAGATTGCAGTCACATTTAACAAGGTACAGGGTCACGACTGTCCCCTTCTTTTATTGCTTTTCATCTCTTACAGTGACAGTGACAACACACAAGAACACTGTCATGAAGCATATGAGAAAAAAGCATTTAGGGTCCAATACAACCCACCGCTTCAGGCATCTCCTGAAGACCCCCAAGGGCCCCACATACAAAACCAGCCAGGCAGCCTGCCGTCCACTACCCCAAAACAGTGGTATTGCTGCTTCCACGCTAAGACACATTAAGAGACTCTCTCTAGAACTTCCCATCTGACACTGACTTCCACCGCAAAAACACTTCGGCAAAAGCAGGAAGACAGCCAGTGCTGCCTGTGCCGGGCCTCCTCTGCGAGTATGGCTCCTAATGAGACAGAGATGACGCATCCCACAGAAGCCCGCGGTCTCCCTGGAAACAAGACCAGCAGCAGTGCTGTGCGGGTTCCATGGTCACCAAGGATTCCAGACCCCACTTCTCGATGTGTTTACCACTTCAGAGAAGTGACCTGTGGGCATTCTTTCTACCCGAGGCGTACAGGGGCGCTTTCCACGCAGTTCCCGAGACTCCTGACTTGGGGCTGGGAAGTTTCCCGGAAGACAATGCATGCGGGCACAACCGCTGAGCCAGGGCTGGTCACGAAGCCCGTCACCGGGGCCGCTGGCCCGGCCTGCGCTGCGCCTCAGGCCCCTGAAAGGGGCCTCCCAGCAGGACCCGCCGCCCCCACCGCCCCGGACGCAGGAGCAGAGTGCACTCTGCGCCCGACAGAGCCTCCAGAGCGCAGGGGGCACCCAGTAAGCTCTGCGGCCCGCAGCCCAGAAGAGGACACAGCCGCAGGCAGCGCAGGCGGGGAGCGAGACGCGCAGCAAGGCGGCGGCTCCGCCGCGGGCCCCGGTCGCACTTCGGGTCTCTCCTCCCGACACCGGTCCCCACCCCGCCTCCGGCCGCCCCGGCGCGGACCCCAACCCTTGACCGCGTCTCCACCCATGCCCGGCGCCGCCCTCGGCCCGAGTCCCTCCGCAGCCGGCCCCCGCCCCACGGTCTCTGTCACGGCCGGCCGCCGGTCCCCAGGCCCCGCCGCGCCCGGCCGCCCCCTGCCAGGCAGGGACCTGCTTGGACTTGGCCTGCGCGGCCGTAGGGCCCTTCTTGCGCAGCACCGTCACGGTGTCCCAGTCGCTCTCGGCCATGGCGCGGCGGCGACGCTCCCTCCGCGGCTCCGGCAGCGGCCCTACACCAGGCTAAGCGACGTGACGTCCCCTCGTCACCCCCTCGCTTCCGGCGCCCGCGCCGCGGCCCCGCCCCCGGCTCCCATTGGCCAATAGCTGGAGAGCGAGTGCTGTCGCAGATGTCGACCAATCCGGGCCCGCTTCTAGGAGCTACGCCGGCCGCTGCGGGCTACGTGGGGAGGGCGACGTCGGTGCGCGCGAGGCGGCCGCGGCCTGGGATGCGGAGTGCAGGGCAGAGGAGAGGTTAAGGGGGAAAGTAGAGGAGTGGGAGGGAAGAAGGGGTGTTGGGGAGGGCATACCTTGGGGTGAGGGCTGAGGCACAGCTGACTGACTCTCCACCATTGAGCTATATCCCTAACCCATGGTACCGTACCGGTATTATCTAGCAATACTTATGTAGTATTTTAACTTTACAATACATAACCAATTAAAGTAACCCCCCACAACTATCACATAATTTTTATTTATTTATTTATTTGTTTGTTTGTTTGTTTATTTATTTATTTAGTTTTTTGGAGACAGGGTCTCGCTTTGTAGTTCAGGCTGGCCCTGAGCTCACTATGGTGCCCAGGCAAGCCGCCGCGAACTCAGCAATCCTCCTGCCTCTGCCTCCCGAGTCCTGGGATGACAGGCATGAGCTGCCACGCCCAGCACTGTGGTATGGGGTATTAATTGTTGGTGGGCGTGAGTCACCATGCCCAGCATTGTATGTGGTTACCAGGATTGAACCCAGGACCTTTGCCCCCCGAATTTGAATCTTAATACACCCCCCCACAAATGAGACACCTAACGGGCCGGAGATTTAGCTCAGTGGTTCTGGCGCCTGCCTTGCAAACGCAAGGTCCTGAGTTCGATCCCGGTAACCACATACAATACCAGGTGTCGTGACTCACGCCCACCAGCAATCAGTACCACACACCACAGTGCCAGGAGTGGTGGCTCACGCCTGTCATCCCAGCACTCAGGAGGCAGAGAAAGGAAGATTGCTGAGTTCGAGGTTTGCCTGGGCTACAAAGTGAGCTCAGGGCAGCCTGAACTATAAAGTGAGACCCTGTCTCAAAAAAAAAAATTAAGGGCCGGAGGGTTAGCTCAGTGGTTCCGGCGCCTGCCTCGCAAGCGTAAGGACCTGAGTTCGATCCCCGGTTACCACATATAATGCTGGGCGTGGTGGCTCACGCCTGTAATCCCAGCACTCGGGAGGCAGAGGCAAGAGGATTGCTGAGTTCGCGGCGGCTTGCCTGGGCACCATAGTGAGCTCAGGGCCAGCCTGA
>PVIC010043917.1:0-15227 GCA_004025085.1 Thryonomys swinderianus
AAAAAAAATCCACTGTGCAGTGACCAAGGAAATCAGGACCCAGTCTAGCCAAAATGGCTAGATAATGCAAGAAAATAGTATACCATGATTGGTAATAAATGTGATTTCAAAATAAGTATCTAACAGGCTTCATATTCCTTTATAAGCCAATTTGTAGAGCCTGTTTGACTTACTTCAGTCTAGTAATCATTTTCTTTAAAATACAAGACCAACAAAAGGAAATTATTCATCTGTCATTTTTTTCCCATCAGCATAAAAAATAAACTTTTAATGCTATTGTTTTCTAGGGGAGGAAGGGATTTGAGATAGGGACTCCAGTACATAGTTCAGGCTAATTTCAAACTTGCAACACTCCTGAGGGACTCTTGAGTGCTACAACTACAGCAACACAGCCAGATTACTCTGGCTAGATCTCTATTTATTTTTTTAAACAACTATGTTTTTATTCTCTCCCTTGTAAGGATGCTGTTCTTTTTCTTTCTTTCTTTTGAGACAGGGCCTTGCTTTCCCCTTCAGGCTGGCCCTGAGCTCCCTATGTAGCCAAGGCAAGCCTCGAACTCAGCAATTCTCCAGCCTCTCCCTCCCAAGTGCTGGGATGACAGGTGTGAGCCACCATGCCCAGCACTATTCTCTTTTCCTATAATGTTTTTAAAAATTTTTTAGGTGGTACTGGAGTTTGAACTTGTGACCTTGAACTTGCAAGGCCAGAATCACTGAGCCAAATTCCTAGGGATGTTGTTCTGAAAGTTCATTTCCAGATCATCTGAATAATATCAAAGGATTACCATTACAGCTAAACATTTTTAAATTTTCTACTCTCTTGTTAATCTTCACTGAAGACCAATAAGGAAAACAGAAAGCACAAAAGAATTTACCATACTGTTATATGAATGTTTACCTCACAAAGCAAAGCAACGTGTATTTTTTTTAAAAATATTATTATGTAGTTCAGGTTGGCCGTGAACTCACTATTTGGCCCAAGATGACCTGGATCTTAGAGATCCTCCTGCCTCAGCCTCTAGTGTTGAGATTATAGGTGTGTGTCTCTACACCTGGCAGTGCACACCAAATAAAAACAGACAATAACAGCACTGCATGTTATGTTTAAGCTTTGAAGACTTTTTCCTGTTAAGAGTTTCTATGACTGGGTGAGATACATTAAGACTAAAAATGAAAATTACTGCCATATTCTAGCTCTCCAAAATTACTATGGGAACAAAGCATTAAGGGTTAAATGCCAAAGTAGCCAAAACAATCTCAGCCAAACTGTAAAATCTTGTCAGAATGTAATTTGTATACCTTTTAACAACTGCTAAATATCGATCAGCACATTCCCCGGGCTAATCACAGAGTCAAAGTTGAGCCTCTCACGTGTGCTTGATATTTCTTTAAGGTCCATACAGAGTTAGGTGTTAGTTTCTATAAAGACACTATAGAAACACACTGTCTTACAGCCCAAAATAAATGTTTGTAGAATGAATGAATGAGTAAAGTTGCTAAAAAGATGGGAAATACAAACTCTTCAAGTAGGGTTATAAACTGTATTTGACTTACAGTATTTCCTATAACTTTCAACTAAATTGACATTTATAGACCTCATATTTACAGCATCACAAGCCCATAAAGTACACTAAACAAGAATGACATTGCTCACTGAGAAACCTCAAAGTCAGATGCTTGCATGACTTCTCTGTACATATGATAAATAAGTATAGGAACCCCAAATAAAAACGTAGCTTCCTCAATTCCTGGCTAATCCACTAGTTTTAATACAAACAGAATTTTAGTTTAGCCCATTTTATATCCGGGGAGATTATGAAATGAACACTGTCGCTATGCCGGAAACCAGGTAATACCTACCCCCACTGACCACAGATGACCACGTTCCCCCTGCAGGACTGGTCCTTGCCACTGGAGGAGTAGTTGCTTCACTTGGTGGGTTGTGGGATACAAATTCTAGACCACTGGATATAGAACCCCTCCCAGCAGAGACTCTGTGATTTCGAGGATGTCGCTGGGCCTTTGGGGACATCCGTGGAGGCCCTAAGAAAGAAACAGTAAACATCATATAAATGCCCGCCACTACTGGTTTTCTGCCAAATATGCACATTCTCTTTCTCATTCACTCAACAGTTTCTCCTTAGTTAAAATAATTAAAGAAAAAGGGAGAAAACTCCATAATACATATTCAGGGACATGTAAGTCAAATCATTTTGTGGAATGCTTGCTACAAGTTAATAAATTTTACATCCCATTACTTTTTTTAAACAGAGGGATGAAGTTGGTGGTAAAAAAAATCAAACAGTAAGATGTTGTAACTCTTAAAAGAATTTAGCTGTTTAGTCTGGATCTATTATTTTCAGGCACAGAAAAAATATAATAAAATATTAATGAATGTTATATAGCTACACAACAGAGTAATTTTTACTTTACACTTCTACATTCTTGCCTCAAATTTTCTAAAATGTTAATTTATTTTTTCATAGACATATATACACATATATATACATATATGTGTGTGTGTGTATATATATATATCCTTTCCTTTTTTCTTTTGAGATAGTGAATGTAGAATTCAGAGTCTTGCATATGCCAAGCAAGTATTCTACCACTGAGCTACTTCTCAGCCCTTTTTATTTAGAGCCAGTCTTGCTAAATTTTCAGACTCGCCTCCAACTTATAGTTTTCCCTACCTTTAGCCCTCCGACTAGGAAAAACTATTTTTACATTTTATTTTTTTATTTTACAGGGCTAGATATCAAATGCAAGGCCTCAGGCAAGTACTCCACCACTGAACTGTATCGCCAAGGAAAAAATATTTTTTAAACAAGAGACTACTGATACCCTCAACTAATGAGATATATGCATATACCCTCCTGAATTTTTCTAAATGTTATCTGCCATGATCATCAGCTTTACAACGCATGTTAAAAGCATTCTCACCTGTAAGCAGCTTTCTATGCCATAAACTAACAATTCTGTTAAAGCATGACTTTTAAGACCAGATCAGTTGACACTTGGGGAGGAAATCTGAACTATATGATTGTCAAAATTTCTGTAATCCCATTAGTGATCTCTCTTTCCCTCTCTCTCGCTATCTACTATGCATTAGACCTGTCAAGTGAAAATACTGTACAGAACCATTCTCACCACACAGACAGGGCTAATTATATAGAAAACATCCTTAATGCAACCAAATTAATGTATCTCCCCACTCTGAATTTAAACTCAGACATAATCTTTAAAACAAAATTGCTAAGGGAACAGTCTGTCAACTGAACTATCCAGGATCCAAGAATAACAGAAATGTGTATGTGTTTGAACTGTTAGCCATGGGCACAGCTTACATCTTAAGTATTATAAAGATGCTCTCAACTCATGAGCAATTGTACTTCATCCAACACATTCTCATAATACACATCATGTAGTACAAAAATGGACTGTGATAAATTATTCAACAGAACTTCACATTTAGTGGACAGTATTAAGACATTTCTAAAGCAAGAGGCAATCTGTGTAAGATGTTGTTCAGTGTTAAAATGCTTCAGCCAGGGTCACATGATCTCCCTGCCTCTAAGACAATTTATTTAAAAGCAGCCAAACTTTATTAATGTCAACAAAAGCTATTTCAATTATGAGTTTAATGAACAAATCTAATTAAAATTTCAACATAATCACTCTTAACTAATAAAAAAGGGCATTATCATTTATTAGACAGTATTTTAAATGTATTCACTGCATTTAAATTACAACATTGCCTTCTTACAACACATCCAAGTACTTGAAGTATAGCAATGGTAGGCCTAGTATCAAATATTGAATAAGAACTACATGATTTTATGCTAGTTTTAGATAAGGGCACCAAAAAAAGTCTAAAGATGCAAGCTTACACCTTTTTTGGAGACAAGGTGCCACTATACTGGCCAAGGGTAGCTTCAAACTTGCTACCCTCCAGCCTTAGCCATATACCACCATACCCAGCTCATACCTATCTTTCATCAACAATTTTATTGGTATATTTTATATGTACATTATGATTACATTCAACACAGAGGGTTTGTATCACTACATGACACATCTTGATTCTCATTTTTTCCCATTCCCCTGCCAACAATTTTATTTTAGATCAAAGACTCCTCTTAGATTAAATCAGCCTTTCACAATAATGCAAAGCTAATTTTTAAAATTTACTCCGATTTAGAATTCCTCAGATACTCTAAAAACACAATCTGTATCGTAATCTGAAGGCAGACTCACAAAGGCAGAGACATGGAATGTCACAGTCAAACAAGAATCCTTAAAACATTTTTCGCTATGACCAACAGAAAGGTTCACTATGGCATATTGGCCTAGGAGTTATAAAATGACAACTTCCACGGTCAGTCCAATACTGGGTGGATATGTTCACTGTCTACTTTTAACCACTGCATCTACTACTGGGGGAGAAGCCCTGAGCAGATCTTCCTAGGGCTATATATGGGCATCATTACTGGGCATCATTTCTTACAATTCAGGATAATTCAGAGCATCACATGGCATTTATCAAATTTCTCTCTAGTGAACAAAAGGTTAATAGAAATAGTTTTAACAAACTAAAGTTAAAACACAGAAATTATAGATTATTAAATAATGAAGAGGAAACTATTTTATAATTATAAACTCACATAGGAGTTGAACAAAGACAAACAAAAACATGAACAAATTGTGGTATTGTACCTTCTGAAGACATGCGTTTAGGCATAGTAGAGACAGGAGCTGGAGAACCATGAGCAGAGGGGTGAGACGGGGGTCTGGATGGCCGCGAGGGGGGCCTGGAGGGCGGCCGTGTAGGGGTGGCTGCCCGAGGTGGAAGAGAGTTGGGACCTGACTGGTAGCGAGAAGGTGGGCGAGAGGAAGGAGATGGGCAAGGCGATGGCCAGGGAACACCTGACAGAACAAATGATATGAAGGAAAGTATAAAAACTAAAGAAAAAAATGAGGGAAAAAGTAAACAGAAAAAAAAGTAAAATGACAAAAATGATTTCTTGTACATTTTAACCCTTTGAGGACAGTCATTTGATTTGTGATAAGTTTTAACATAACTCAACTGACACAAATGCACATTTTACTTTAACTTCCTTAAAATTAAGTCTGTTTAAATGAATACACGTTCCCAAAGGGTTAATTAGGAGCTACACATACTACTGAAGAAGACAGTTAAAACTGCTTGGTAATCTTGTTTCTGTAACTGTTTCTCAGTAAACAACTGTTACAAGGAATATAACTTAATATATACTAGATAATTCCATACAATAAAACACAGTAATTCCTAGCCAAGATTACTTGCTGTAGTTTTAGCTCTAAAACATAATGAAAACAAATAGCAGTAATATAACTAATTGAAAAAGCTGGTTTCTTACAGTCATATATGATTTTTTAATTGGTTATCTAAATATAAGGTTCACTTTGAAATCTCATTAAACAAGTCCCACTTAGGTAGAAATAAAACATTATTTCCATTTTCGTGGGTCACGGAAGTAACAAGGGCTGATATTTTTCTGTTTCAAGACAAATTATTCAATATAATTGATTGAAAAAAGGGAAACCATCTAAACAATTTATACCATAAATATTTAACAGACTACTTAATATACAATGCAACTGCAAAGCAGTCACCACCAAATAAAACCGCTACTGATGAGTGCACAGGTCACGTAAGGCTGTCATTTACTAACACAGGTCACTTACCTTAAGCTCAGGAAACAATCCAGGTCTCCTCACCAGAGGGCTTCGCACGCTTGAGTATCACGTTTCCCAACCCCCTTCAAGTTTTTAGTTGGAAAATTCTGTTTATGAACAACTAAAAATCTACTCAATAAGCAAAGAAATTTTACCCCCAATATTAAGTACAGTGAATACTCAAGAGTGTTCACTTGGAGAGGAATTCTGGAGAAAAGACTCAATGACAACAATTGAAATTGGAAACTTAGCGTTCTCTATTTTATCTTTCTAATTCTGAACTTAAATAATTAAATTGAGAGGCCCATATTTTTCCTGGAAGCAGCAGCACACTATTGCTGTTACTCAGCTTATTTCCATACCACTCACAGTTCTGTTCTTCAGTATCCCAGAATTTCATAAACCATGAGCAGTAACTGAGCTTAATTTAGAAACACAGGAAAAAAATGTCTTCCTACTAAATACTAGTTTCTTTTACGTAAATTGCTCAACTGTAACAAGATGACAAGTTGCTTCTGTTGTTATTTTGGAGCCCATTTCTCACATCACTTTCTTCACATAACTGTGCGTTATGTCTTATATTACAAATTATCTTAAATCTCACCCTTTGCTTTTGTTTTTGGAGATAGAGTCACATTATCTACTCCAGGCTGGCCTTGAAAATGTGACCATCTTTCTGTCTCAGCCTCCCAAATGCTGGGATTACATGGCTAGCCTCAAATCTTCTCTTGAAGAAGAATGTAACTACATACACAGTAATGAAAACAAATACATCCTAACCAGAGTATTTTACATGTACTAGGATTTTATGTATACACTAAGTCTAAATTATTTTATTATCCAATGTTTTAAAAATTGAGAACCTACCCCAAGTTTCCAATTTCTTTATATGTAAAGTGGTGGGTTTTTCTGCTACATTGCTATCTGAGATAAATTTTGCACCTTATCTTCAAAAAGTATTTTGTCATGACAAAGACTATATATGCTAGTGACTTAACATAAGTTTTTGCTAATTTGCTATCTACAGATCTTATATAATTTTGAAGTGTAAATGCCACAGAAATCATTAGTGATATGCACATTCCAGTCAATTATATAAACATTCTTTTAAGTAGTTAGAAAACTATGTATCTGATCAATGACACTGACAAATTTGGTCAAAATACTTGCCTCCATTAACTACTCTTTGGTCTGAACCAGAATTCGGGTTGAAATCAGAAGTGTGAGAAGTGGATCTTGATGGCATGGAGCCGGATCCAGGTTGGCCCATACGCGGTGAGTTCTGTCTCCCACTTCCCCAGGATATGACTTCTCTATTTCTTTGTCCAGGAGGAATATATTTATTTTCCCTGAAAATAAGAGATCTTCTAAATCACTGTTTCCTAAAAGGCACCAAGCTAATGAAATATATCTAAAAGTAATTTAGGCAGATGGGCAGTCTGTTATAAAAAAGACTCAAAACTAAACCAGCTGCTTCACTCTTTATTCTTCCAGCTCACCAGAGCTCCAGCTTCTGACATTTCCCTTCTCCCAGATTCCCCTCCTAAGCACAAAGTTTAAAAGACATGTCAGTTCACATCTCCAGGTTCTAAGCTGTGAGAGTCTTGAACACAGGATGTATCTCCTGCTCTACCAGGTATCTATCCAGGTGTTCAATGTATTGATTATACATAAATGAAAAATTCACAACCCCCTCAAACACTATAAATTGCACAAAAGGACTCATCCTTTATCCTATTTCCTTGTTCTATATCCTATCTCAATTATTAGTACCAGAGTCAATTCAGTGGTTAAATACATCTCAAGAGTAGCCCTGGATTGTATACCTTTTCTCAGTAGCCTTTGTCTGGCAGTTGAACTACTGCACTACATAACAGGACTCCCCGCCTCACTTCTTGGCCACTGGGCCGAGTCTGTTCCCCCACTTCCTGCCCACAGAGTGCTCTTTAGCAGGAAACACTATGTCCTTCCACTACCTCAGTTCTTATCACCATCTACCACTGCACTCACAACACAGACCCTGGGGTCCAGACACCGGGCACTAGCCTGTTCCAAACCTGTGCATTCTCTCACAATGCCATGCTTCCACAATGTCTCCTCAGTAGGAGAGAGATTATTCTTCCCTATCCCTAAGTGCAAGGTAGATTACATTATCCTAACACAACATATCACCTTCAGTGAAGCTTTCTCCACCAGAGACACTAATTCCTCCTCACTGGAATACACCTTTAATCTAGAATCACTGTCCTGTTACTGTGTTGCATGTGCCCCTCCTCTGGTAATTTTCTTTAACAACTCTCTGGGACTTAGGCTTGCCCTTCATGTATACTCAGCATTTTGGTCCATAGAGCAGTCTCAAAAAATACCTTCCAAGATTAACATATTTAACAGAACCTGAAACCAATTCCCTTTGCACTCTCTACCTACGCTTCATTTAAGAGAAATAAAACAGTAACAATACACCTTCTCACACAGACCTTGGGTTGTGTATCCAAAATACTGCATCATGATTTCCTTTAAATACCTAGTGTTTATGTTGTGCCCCTCACGTTCACTGGAATTTCTCTGAACTGCTGTATATTTTTCTTCCTCGCTTCTATCATCATTTTCCAGGGCCACTCGAGCTTTGTACTGAGCACTTGATTCAATTTCTTCTGCTAACTGGTTTGCCCTTGCTTCCCGTTTTAAAAATTCTTCTGAGTTATCTCTTTCTAAGGGCACCCTAAAACATGAGGAAAAGAAAATAAAATTGATTATTCTGAAGTTATACTCTATGTATCTATCACAATCAATCATTTAAAAAGTTTAGGGTTTAGAACATGGGAAAAACCGTCAAAGTTACTGTGCTTAGTTTATTTATAAATAAAACTCTGAATTTTTCAGTTACCTTTTACATAGAACATTAATATTTCAAACACTTGTTAAAACATTTATTGTAACCCTTGCAAAATTAACTTTTTGCAATTTAAAAAACAAAATTTCTTCCAAGCACAAAAATGAGGTATAGGGGAAACATTCTATTTCAATGGGCAAATTCTTTTATATAATTGCATAACTTAAAAACCTAGCAGAAACATTTATTCAACATAATTTAAGCTAATGGAAATCAAAGACAAATGAACTGAAATAAAAACAAACTTTTGAAACTTACGTATATGAAGATAAACTGCTATCATATGTAGACACTACACCATAAGTTTCTTCATTATAACGAAACATATCATTGGGATCCCATCCATTAGACTAGAAGAAAATGAAGCTCATGTTTCAAAATGACAAAGTATTTGTCTTCTTTAATTCAGCTACAATCAATAGTTATGATAGCAATAGCCAGCAAACTAGTTAAACCTTACAAATTAAAAAATGGTGAGAAATTTCTTTTTAAAATGTTTTAAGGAAAATTTTTCTTCTCCATATCAGTCCCTCAAATTAGTAAATAACATACTTGCAGCTATTAGAAAAGCTTACATTTTAGTCACTTCATAAATTTGGAGCCTTGGCATTAGGGATCTCTTCCCTCAGCAAATATAAGTTACATTTCCTAGAACCTTTTTTTTTCTTTTTGTATCAGGGATCAAACTTGGGACACCTTGCATTTGTGAGGAAGGTGTCAGAACCATTGAGCTAAATCCCCATGCAACCTGGAACCTTCTTGAGATGACTGTCATCAGGGCTATGAAAGGGAGGAGGTGCCTCTGACATGAAGAATATTACCAACATTTAGGGGAGAAAAAGAAGAAACCAAAGCTTTACCCATGGAATCTACTTCAAAGTGAGACCCCAATACTAGACCTAGCCACCCTCCTCCTTTTCCCCCTAGGAATGCTGGAAGTACAGGCAGGATGAATGGACCAAGTCATAAGGTTTTAGAACTGGCTTTGCCATAAGCAACTGTGGGGCCTCAGCAACTCTGGATGTCAGCACCCTAAATTATAATCACTATGTAAAAAACCTTTTACCTCTATAAGGGAACTGCAGGAAACTACTACTCTCAAAAGCTCAGCTTTTTTTTCCTTCCTCTTATGATACTGAAGATTGAATCCAGAGCTTATGCACTGAACAATGAATCAGTAGCCTATTTTTTCTTAATTACATTTTTTTGAACAAATGTTAAGGCATAAACTTGGTAAGCTACTAAACTGCCTAGTCTGAGCTACCACTTGTGATCTTTCTGCTTTGGCCTGTGTGTGGTGTCACCCACCACACACAGCAGGTTGCACTCTAATCTGTAACAATTAACTAACTGGAGAAAATTCTAAATAATCCTCATGGGCAAATATTAATGCCTGGTTAATCATTTATCTATTATTTCTTATCTAGGGGGTAAAATCTAGACACAGTTCCTATCTCAGAAGAGTGGCCCCAACATCACGCAAGCAATGCAAACAGCAATGGCCACACACAAGCTTGTATTAGAGCTCACCCATTAACCCTGGTTTCCCTGTTGTTCTAATACAACTGCCATCATAATTTCTTTTTTTTTTTTTTGAGTCAGGGTCTCGCTTTGTACTTCATGCTGGCTCTGAGCTCACTATGTAGCCCAGGCAAGCCTCGAACTCAGCAATCCTCCTGTCTCTGCCTCCTGAGTGCTGGGATTACAGGCGTGAGCCACCACACCCGGCACTGCTGCCATCATAATTTAATCACTTAAGTTAATTATCTTACACATGCATGCAGGAAATCATAATTACTAATGAATTACTTAAGCAGTGTATGCTCTAGGTAAAAAGTCCACATCAGATAAAAAGGTATCCAGTACGAAGTAAAGATATTTTAATCCCAGTGTGCATATATATATATATATATATATATATATATATATTTTTTTTTTTTTTTTTTTTTTTTTTTTTTTTTTTTTTTTTTTGTAGACAGGGTCTCACTTTGTAGTTCAGGCTGGCTCTGAGCTCACTATGTAGCCCAGGCAAGCTTCGAATTCAGCAATCCTCCTGTCTCTGCCTCCCGAGTGCTGGGATTACAGGCGTGAGCGACCACGCCCGGCACTGTAGTATGTGGTATTGATTGTTGGTGGGCATTGTATGTGGTTACCGGGGATCGAACTCAGGACCTTGCACTTGCCAGGCAGGTGCTGGAACCACTGAGCTAACCCTCGGCCCTGCATATATAACTATTACCAACAGTTTCCTGGGTATAATTCCAGATCATGTAGTTCAGGATGGCCTTGAACTTACAATCCCCCTGCTTTGGCCTCCCAGGTGCTAGTATGACAAGTGTACAGCTTCGTGGTATCTCACTTCTCCTTTTATTTTCTTTTAAAGTCCAATGAGACCTATTGTTCTATAACTTGTTTTTTCTTCCAATACACTTTAAATTATCGTTTCATAAAGTCAAAGAACGGAACATCACTCTTTTGATAGATATACAGAATTTCTGTCGAACAGCAGCACCATAAATCTATGTAGTTCATGTTCTACCCTGGAATATAACTAGTAAAATGATGCTGAAAAAAAAATCCTCAAAATTATTGGCAGGAATTAAGATGTGTTAGGGTAAAAAAAAAATTCTCAGAATTCCTGGAACAAATTCTAAACACATTTAAAATTTTCAGAAACACTGCTCAGTACCCGAGAAAGTCTCAAATTATCTACATCTCACTAATAAAGTAATACAAGGCCCTATTTCCCCATCTTCCTTCCCATCAGATAAATGATGTGATGCACCCTTGAGCATGACTACATTAGGTTCCACCATGATTTATTTTGGATTTTTTGATACTGGAGATCAAAATCAGAACCTTGCATTTGCGAGGCAGGGACCAGAACCAGTGAGATAAATCCCCAACTTGTTAGGTTTTTTTGTTGTTGTTGTTTTTTTTGAGACAGGGTCTCGCTTTGTAGTTCAGGCTGGCCCTGCGCTCACTATGTAGCCCAGGCAAGCTGCCGTGAACTCAGCAATCCTCCTGTCTCTGCCTCCTGAGTGCCGGGATTACAAGCATGAGCCACCACGCCCGGCACTGTGGTATGTGGTATTGATGGCTGGTGGGCGTGAGTCTCCACGCCCAGCACTGTATGTGGTTACTGGGATCAAATTCAGGACCTTGCGCTTGCAAGGCAGGCGCTGGAACCACTGAGCTAAATCTCTGGCCCTTGTTAGGTTTTTTTGAGACTGGTCCCTACATAGTCCAGGCTGGCCTTGAACTCACTAGGTAGCCTAGGCTGGCCTCGAACTTGCAGCAGACTTTATGACTTAGCCTCCCAAATGCTGAGATTACAAGCATGTACCACCATGCCTGATGTACATGCCTGATTTATTTAAAATTTGAAAATTAAAAATGACATGCTCACAATTTTGTTTGTTTTTTTTTTTTTTAAGACAGGATCTCACTTTGTAGTTCAGGGTGGCCCTGAGCACACTCTGTAGCCCAGGTAAGCCTCAGACTCGGCAACCTGCCTCTGCCTCCTGAGTGCTGGGATTACAGGCATGAGCCACCACGCCTGGGCATGCTATTTTTAAAATTAAAAGTGACATGCTCCCTATGAATCTCTCATTAATTTTTTTTTTTTGCTTTTTGAGACAGGGTCTCACTTTGTAGTTCAGGCTGGCCCTGAGCTCACTATGGTGCCCAGGCAAGCCGACGCGAACTCAGCAATCCTCCCGTCCCTGCCTCCCGAGTGCTGGGATTACAGGTGTGAGCCACCACGCCCCGCATTGTGCTAGGCGGTGTTGACTATTGGTGGGCGTGTCTCCACGCCCAGCATTATATGTGGTTACCGGGGATTGAACTCAGGACCTTGCGCTTGCGAGGCAGGCACCGGAACCACTGAGCTAACCCCTCTGGCCCAATAATTTTATTTGTTTTCCTTTTTTTTTCTTTTGCAGTACCAGGGGCTCAAATTTGGGCCCTTGTACTTGCAATGTAGGTGTGGTGTCACTGAGCTAAATTCTCCAGTGAATTTCTCATTTTATAACTAGAGGTAAGGTTTGAGAAAGAGAAGACACAAAATACTAAGTTATTATTCTTTAAACACTGAACATAGATTTCTGTTCTCAATGGAAAGCTCTTAATTCATATTTTGAGAACTAAACACACTTTTTTTGGCAAGACTTTACATGTCTATACTCTGCTAAAGGCAGTCTAACAAGCACTTGATTTGCAGATGATGTATCAAGGGAAAAGCAAAAATAATATGTAACATGGCATTTTAAAAGATGTTTTTATAAAAATTATTCTGATTTAAGGCCAAGAAAATTACAAAATAATTTAATCCTAATACAACCAATTTATTATTGTCTTCATTTCTCAGACAGAAGTCTGAAAGTACAACACCCATATTATCTTCAGGTAAAGTCAGGAGACAAATCCCCACTCTCCTTTAGAGTTATTCTCCAAGGCATTCAAAGCTGAACATACTGACCATTCTCAGGGTTTCCAGTTCAAATGTGTAAACTGCTTATTGTCATTCAATCACATGCAAATCATTTATGAGCACAAGAACAGATAACATCCCTGCTTAGCCTTCATAAGTTAAATAAAAAAAACATTTTTCTCTATCGCCTGAGAAAAAGGCTCCATTTGCACAAATGCTGTTCTAAATAATTCACTAGAACAACAAACACAAACTTAGATTAAAAGCAAGCAAAAAGACATCATATACACACACACGACAATGACCAGAGCCCGCTAACCACTCAAAGATGACACTTACAACATCGTTTTCCAAAGCCTCTAGTTCCTCACTGGCTGTGAGTTCGCCTGCATCCCAGGGCTCCAGGTCCTTTTCCTTATGTTCACCATTCACTTTAGCGCTGATAGCAGAGTCGGTAAAAGCATCTGCAAAAGTGATTTAGGAAAATGATAAATATTTAAAGTAATAGATATGTTAAATTACCCTGATTTTAGATTACCACGCTATGTTTACAGGTATCAAAACTGTATACTATACCCTAAAAATTATTACAATTAGGGCCAAAGATTTAGCTCAGTGGTTTCGGTGCCTGCCTAGCAAGCACAAGGTCCTGAGTTCGATCCCCTGTAACCACATATAACAATTCTGGGTGTGGTAACTCACACCCACCAGCAATCAGTACCACACATCACAATGCTGGGCACGGGTGGTGGCTTACACCTGTAATCCCAACACTCAGGAGGCAGAGGAAGGAGGATTGCTGAGTTTGAGGCTTGCATGAGCTACATATGAGCTCACAGCTAGCCTGAACTACAAAGCACCCTGTCTCAAAAAACAAAAACAAAAACACACAGTACGTGTACATAGATAAGCTATTCAGAAAAGACTGGGGACTAAGCCAAACTATTTTCAAATTAAACAATCCCAAAATACAAAATAAAATAAAAGGCTTAACTATATTTTTATGGCATGACTCTAAAAAGCAAAAGAGAATTCCAAAATATGAACAATGTTAGAAAGTAATGATTCAAAACTTCACTGAACTATGCTTTATTCTGCTGATAACCATTTTGGCTGTACTAAGAGACAAATATTAAGTGACTTATTATTTCAATGCTACATTTTTATCTTAAATCTTCTGTTTACAGTATTAGTCTTATAAAAGAATCAACTATTTACATATTTTAAATTAGCAGTATGATTTTCTTTCAAGACAGAAATAAGGGAAAATGCAACAGAAGATCCTGTAAGGAATAGAACTCTTGGTTTTTAAACTTTCTCCAAAAGTAGGTATCTTTCTAAAGTAGAAACTTCAGGGAAACACGTGCAAGAATGTTACATCAGTACATAATGAGGCGACAATATCAGGCTGTTGAAAAAAATGGAACATGAGCCGGGCGTGGTGGTTCACGCCTGTCATCCCAGCACTGGGGAGGCAGAGACAGGAGGATTGCTGAGTTCCAGGCTTGTCTGGGCTACATAATGAGCTCAGAGCTAGCCTGAACTACAAAGCAAGACCCTGTCTCAAAAAAAAAAAAAAAAAAGGAACATGAGCTAGAACAAAGCAAAATCTGGATAGTCTGTTTTATACCTTCACCAATATCCACAACCATAAATTCTGATTCACTTTACAGCCTTAAATTGTAGGGCCAGGGATTTAGCTCAGTAGCTGGTTCCGGTGTCTGCCTTGTAAGCACAATGTCCCTGGTACCACACACCACAGTGCCAGGCGTGGTGGCTCATGCCTGTAACCCCAGCACTCAGGAGGCAGAGACAGGAGGACTGAGAAGAGTTCAGGCTTGCCTGGGCTACACAGTGAGTTCATGACAGTCTGAACTATAAAGCAAGACCCTGTCTCAAAAAAACAAAGGGACAGGGAATTTAGCTCAGTGTTTCTGGTATCTGCCTCAAAAGCACAAGGTCCTTAGTTCAGTCTCCAGTAACCAAATACCACAATACCAGACATGGTGGCTCACACTCACGAGCAATCAGTATCACGCACCACAATGCCAGGCGTGGTGGCTCACACCTGTCATCCCAACACTCAGGAGGCAGAGTCAGGAGGATTGCTGAGTTCGAGGCTTGCCTGGGCTACATAGTGAGCTCAGGGCCAGCCTGAACTACAAAGTGAGACCCTGTCTCAAA
>PVIC010043918.1:0-15226 GCA_004025085.1 Thryonomys swinderianus
AATAATTATATTCTTTAATATGTGAGAACATTGAATGTCATCTCACATGAATATTTCATATACATTAGGAGTGAAAGAGAAAGTATCCTTACAAGAATTTTAAAAGCCAGCTCTACATAAATTGTGGAAATATAGTCAAACAAAACCTGAAAGACAGTTATCAAGAGTATGATCACCTAGATGTTACCAGATACCTGGAATTGTATATACACAACATGAAGTTCATAACTGGTGTGTTTTTTAAATTGTGCCTTGACTAGAACGTCACAGAGACACTCCAGATATAAATAAATTTTTAGTGAATGTTTTTTACTTTATTTTATATGACAGTCACAAACTGAAATCTTAATAAGAAAAATTTGTAACTAAATCAAGCTAGGATTTTCTGTACCAATCTCACATTGAGTTCTACATTTAGTCAAAATAACTGAAGATAGAGCAAACAGTTGGCCATACTGATAGGTAGACAGGAGTGAAAATACTTGACATTACTAGAACTGGATAGCACTGTGATACATTTGGGTCTTAGGCAACTTGAGGATCATGCATGAATTTTGTCTTATCTATTCCCTGGTCCTCCAGCTCTTGACAGGGTAAGTACTCACATCAGCTCCACTAGGAAGCCCTCCCTCTTTATATAATGTATATTGTACCCCATCTCTGTGCCATCCTCTGGCCTAATAACATGATCTATTTTATCCAAAAATGCCTAATGTCAAAGTATCTTTTTTGGGGGGAAGAGAACTTTGATCTCTTTTTCCTATGGAAGAATAAGCTTCACAAACACAGGGAAGGAAATGAAGTTTGAAAGAGAAACTGCCAATATGAACACATTTCCTTGTTATACCTACCTCTGGCTGCATTCAATATGTCCAGGACCCTTATAGACAGAGGATGGTTCAGGAATCCAGGGAGGTACCTTAAGACTATTTCAGCCTAGTGTAGAGTGTGTTCCAGAACTGAAAGGCCCATAATGATAATATTTCCAGCCCAACTTTGAGAGACTGATACTGGCCATCAGCTTCGGATGACTGGAGGATATACTGTTGACACATATGTGCCTCATGAGAATTTTTGTAAGAATTCCTGTGTTAATACTATTGGGATCCTCTGCAGTGGATCCTGATCCCCTGCTTCTTGCTATGACACAAAATGAGAAGACATAAAGAATGTAAAGTGAAACAAGGAATTGGGATGGCCAAAGCAAGCAAAGCCCAGGGCCAGCCAATACTGCTGATATTTAATGGTGATACAATCGTTAAATTGGGGTAAGGGGCTATGTGTGGTTGCTAAGGATACATTGATGATACAGGCAAGGCTTGTGAAAAGAGACAAAGCATTGTTGTGTAGAGAACAGACAAGATACAAGTTGTAGTTAATGAGTAACATTGTCCTTTTAGCTAAGAAGTTTTGTTTTATTTTGTCTTATTGTACCTGGGATCAAACTGAGGACCTTGCGCTTGCCAGGCAGAAGCAGTGCCACTGAGCTAACTCCCTGCCCCCAAGAAGGTTTAATTTTGAGTACAAAATTTGGGTAATGCTTAGATAGGTAAACCCAGACCTCGGTTGCATGAGATCATGTTATCTCATATTTAAGCTCCACAACTTCATGGGATGTTTATATGGTCTTACTGTGGCCATTGGCAAGGGGGTTAGTCAGTGGGGCAGTCTCTCACAGGGACCACTGGACAGATTATCCTGGGATGTCCATGGAGTGGAAATGAATGTCTAAAGACAAAGGCATATGCAGAAACTTTGTGAACAGACATCGATTGCACAAAAATAATATTAAGAATCAATAAATGGGATTATATAAAATTAAGAAGCTTTTGGACAGCAAAAGGAAGAGCAACAGGTGGAAAAGACAGCTTCTACAATGGGAAGTTCTTTGTCAGCTTTTCCTTGGATAGAGAAGGAATATCTAGAATAAAAAAAGTGCACCAGTTGAACAGAGCAGTAGGAACAGTGGACTTCAGTGACTGGTGAGTTTTCTCTAGAACTTAAAAGGGACCTTAAAGAAAAAACAATAACATCTGAATATGGAATTCCACCAAACATAGTCCCAATCAAGACAGATTCATAAATAACATAAATTAAAGAAGAAAGTATAAGTCTTAAAATCACTAAAATTCTAAGAAATTTGTCACATTGATTAACACTATGTAAAATTGCATGAAAATATAATTATAAAGATGTGCATAGTAAGTTTATTTTATACAAACAGAAAGATATAGGGCATTTCTCCTCAAAGTCAAGAGATTTAAATTTAACAGGTGTTTGGCTAAAGAACAATTATTTTCTTTTGGAGAATGCTGGGGAAGGAACCCAGGACCTATCTGTCTGCTCTACCGCTAAGCTACCCCCAGCCCTAAGGGGCACTAATTTTATATCCTTTCAGTTTAAGTTTTTTAACCTATAGTATAGTAAATACATTTTTAAAATTATTATAGAATTTAGTAAGACAAAAAATTAATTTAAAATCATAACACTATCAGAGAAACATGAAATATAAATAGGTAGGATTAAAAACTAAATTATAGGAGACAGGGAGATAGATATTTTGAAAAGGGGAAAGAACCAAGAGATTTAGGGAGAGGAAAGGACAGGAAGGGGTTGGAAAAAGCATTAATATGTGTTATGTACATGTAGCAACTCCCCCGTGAGGAATGTTATTATATACTGTAAATAAGTACTAAAAATGTTAAAGTATGTAATTCTACGTTTTAAAGTTGCCATAATAGAACACATCATGCCATTCCTTTGTGATTATTCTATAGAAGTTTCTTAATTACATTTTCTAAAAATTACTTCTAAAAATTAATCTCAGGTTTCTTTTTCTGCTATAAAGCCTGAAGCCTACAAGGTCCCTTCAGTGTGAGCCAGTGAGTGTGTCTGTGCTGCTGAGATGTTTAACCACTAGGGGACAGCAAACCACCTCACACTACCCTTTCTTCAAGTCAGTTCACGAAGTTAATCATCAAATTAAATAGAGGATGATTTGTTTTTGCTTTTGTCTGGTTTTGTTTTTTCTATTTATAATTTATGAGTGTTACATTAATGACATTACATTCCTTCCTTGAAGTTGAAAATATAAGGTATTGGAACATTTGTTGCTGATTATACTAAAGGAGATATTTTTCAGAATAGTTCCAAGTTCCTATTTATGAGTAATATTCCTATGCGTTCATTCTACTTGGAACTGATATATTAATGGGACAGAGAAGGTTATGGCTTTTACTTTAAATCAAATAGCTTCTGGAATTAACTTTAGTGACTTGGACAGAGAGATCCCAAGATTAATCTTATAATTATATGAGTCTGAAAAGAAAGACAAAGGAGAATTGCCAGAGCCTCTGAAGTCCTATCCAAGTGCTACATGAAAGAAAACAAAACATATTCTTTACTCATTTTGTAAACATCTTTATACAGAGAGCCATTACAAACTGATAAGCAGTAAACTAGAACATATGTATTCAGACCATCACTAAATAACAATTTCATTTTTACCACGTACAATCACCTAAATGACAGAACTACTGATTGTCCTAATAAACATGATAGTGGTAGTTCACCTCTCATTCTTTTCATAGGATTTAAAATAATCCTCATGGAACTGGAAGTCCTCACTGACACACAGCGATGAGAAAGCAGATGCAGACAGTAGAGTATAAGGAAAGCAACAGGAAGAAATAGGAGTGTGTGTTCTCCGCAGGGCCCAGCAGGCTGAGCAAACAGGAAATAAAATGTGTTGTACTGTGTCACAGTAACTGTTACCGTTTCACATAGAGTGGTGACACGGGCCACTCTGAAGTTTGCAATAGTGGAATTCAAAACTGGAAGTCAGAGAGAAGAGGTACTGCAGACTCAGGGATGTGCACAATTCTGACATCGTTGTGCATATGATGCAGACACAAGCAGTCCCTTCTATAGTCTGTGCTACAAGAAATTCTTGGAAACTGGAAGTCTTAGGGAGGGTGTGGCAGCAAGAGTTTATAGAAACAAATTCAGAAATGGTGGGAAGTGAGCAATGCAAGAGCCACAGGGTAAGATGTTTGATGAAAATTTGGCAGTTCTCATTTTTTAAATAAATGGAAATATACATAATATATTTCTATTAGAATGCTAGAATTACTAACAGCATCTTTGATCTCTGTCCATCTATGTATCATGGTGCTGGGTTGAACCAAGACCTTACATGTGCCAGGCAAGAAGCATTCTTTCACTACACTATATTCCCAGCCTAGCCCTATTCACTTCATTTGATCTAAGATTATTGGATTTAAATATAAACCAGGCAAAAAGCACAGGATAAGAGATTACAGACCTGTGGCTACTTCTTTGTTTGTTATGTGGTTGGAAGAGGTAGTTTAGTGGTTTAACTGTTGACTCTTCGATTTCCTACACTGTAAAAGAAAGGGTGAGACTGAACTACCATACCTTCTCAAAGCCTGTGGGATGCCCATCTCCTGAGTTCCTTCTTGTTTGTCCTTTATTTCAAATAACTACCATGAATAACCATAAAAGTTTTAATTATTTCATTTATAAGCTACACTTATTTAATTTTCTTTTTAACATGATGAACATAATTTGAAAACAAGCCTGAAGCTGAAAATAATCTAAATGCTCAGTGACAAAGAATTTTTTTCATTATTGAATCCCTTCACTGATTATCAACAATCCATTAGAAATCATGTAGATTATCTTATGGTTTGGGGGAAATACTATGTTGCTGCAGGAAAAAGAAGAGGCAAAATCACCACACTGTTGTTTAAAAAAAGAAATGGCATGGGCCTGAGATTTAGTTCAGTGGTTCCAGTGCCTGCCTAGCAAGCTCAAGGTCCCTGGCTCAAACCCCAGGAACCAAATACAACAAAACTGGGCATGGTGATTCATACCTACAAGCAGTCAGTACCACACACCACAATGCCAGGTGTGGTGGCTCACACCTGTAATCCCAGCACTTAGGAGGCAGAGGCAGGAGGACTGCTGAGTTTGAAGCTTGCCTGGACTACATAGTGAGCTCAGGACCGGCCTGAACTACAAAGCAAGACCCTGTCTCAAAAAAAAAAAAAAAAGGCACAAAAATTTTGACAATGTTAATCTCTGGTTGGTAAGGTTTTCTAAATTTAGAACAAAAATTTTCCATGGTCCCACTTATTCAGGAGTTTAAGGCAAGAGGATCACTTGAACCCAGGAGTTCAAAGACAGCCTAAGCAATATAACAGGACCCTGGCTCTGAAACAAAAAGGTTCATGCATAAAAACAAAAATATCAACAGTTAGCACTGGTTTATGGGCTTATGAATAGTATGCATATGTGCATTTGTATTGCTTTTCTGCCACATAAGCAACACAAAGACAACCAATGTCTTTTTAAAAACTTCGATGTTCCCATTTCTATGAAGTTTGTGCAAGTAAGCAAAGCTCTCATTGTCCATTGTTCTCCCACAAGGATACTGACCATTGTTTTCACAGAGATGTAACCTCTTCCCTTGGCTCCCTGGACTTTTGGCTTCCCATCAAGAGCAGCCACCTTCCTTGTCACTAAGAGGATGTGAATCAGGTCTCGAGGTGAAAGGAACACAATGAGCACTTGCCCCTGGAAACTGGCTCAGCCGAGCCCCTGACCTGTACAACAGCTCGGGCCTCCCAGAGCCCCCTCTGAATTTACCAGTGGACAAACCGAACTAGAGAGATTCTAACAATGTAAGAAGTAAAAAGCAAAGTACATACAGCATGACCTTGTTTATCATTTTAATCATTATAATAGTAAACTCTAAACAATTCACCAAAATGTTGATTGTGGTTATTTTTATATGGTGAAACTGGAAAAGGTTTTTATTTTTGCTTATCTGTGTCTTCTACATTTAATAAAAATATATTATTTTTCAATTTCAAATAAAATGAGTAAGGCTTATTTATTCAACCTAATCAAGCCAGTAATTTGGGATTTCTTATTTACAAATGAACCCCCTTGGTAAAAGAATGAATTATTTAAAATACCCAGACTGTAACTATATTTTTTCAAATATGTTTCACTAAATTTACTCAAAGTAGCAGTGACCTCTGCACCCCTTCCCCATCTCCCAAGGTCATGTACCTCCTTCCATCCTGCCACCTCAGAGGCACTTTCCTCTGTAGCCCCTTCTGGGACCTGCTGACTTTTAGGCACATCTGTACTAATCAGCAGTTCTCACTGCTATCATCCAGCTGCTAGGCCTCTCTGCAGAGGACCTCAGTACATACCTTTGTTTACAAATCCCTGGTGTTTTGTATCCAAGATGAGTTCATGTTCAAGACTATGTGATCCTTCCACTTAGCCAGATTAACTTGAAAAGTACCCTGCCCCACAGGGACCTCTGAGTTCCTAGTACTTAATATCGTTAGGCTTTTCTTCCAACTTCTTTGAAAGTTTTCGTCTCTGAATTTCTATCAATATCAGGCATAACCAAAGGCCCGAAAAATTACCACTGGCTTAAACTCCTCTGAGAGATCCTTTCTAGAAACATGAATATCTGACAAGTATTATGTGCAGCCTTGAAAATATATGTCCTATTTGCTCCTGAAGTGAAAGACAAACTTTTATTCCCAACAAACAAATAAATGTCTGGTTTTAAAGACCAAACCACAATTCCTTGACTGTCTAAGGATTGGGTTTTGGTGTGTCTTTCCTAAGCATTCCGGTAAAAGAAGATGGCAGAAGCAACATCTGCAAAACATGACAGTACCATGTATATAGACTGTTATTATTTGAAAGGTGATTAAAGTACTCAACACCTATTGCAATGATGACTGCTGTAAAAAATAGGTTGGTTTGTCTTTCCGCAGTTGTAGAAACTAAGGCTTACAGAGGGGGAGTCACTCACAGCACTAGGGCATGATAGAGTGAAATTTGACTCTAGTAAGTGACTAGAGTTGTCCCATAGTTTGCCACTAGAGACATGCTGAAGTCAGTCATCCTGTAGCACTACCAGATGTGCCACCAAATGGGGACAAGTGGCCTTGGGAGGGGCCAAGCAGGGACCAAGATTTAGTATTTCTCAGTTTGGACATTTCAGGTAGGACAGCACTTCATAGGACAATTCTGCCCTAGCATGTCTCTGGAGGTTTAACATTCTAACCCTGTCCCATCAACATCCTATTGGAGCCACCCCAGAGGGACTCCGCCTTTCTGAGATGAGAATCACTTTGGCAACCTAAAATCCTCTGATTTAAAAGCAGTTATGCCTACATTGCTAATAGATGGCAGCTCAGAACAATAATGAGATTCATAGGAGGGTAATTACCAGGACAGGGCAGATAATATGAACCAGACTGATCAGGGCAGACAGGATACTCACAAGACAGATTTGATGGCTGATGTAATCAACAAGCATCAAATAGGTTGGCTGCCAAGATGAGGCCATCATAAGCATACTGAGTTCTGTGTGTTTTTATTAGAATGGGAAAAACATCTTTGACAGTGTGTTTTTTTCCCAGTTATCCCTTGAGTTGGCAATGGTGGGCTTTTTTAGTGTCCCAGTTCTCATCAGTATTAAATTCTTTCTAACTGGGAGAAGGAGCCATCAAGATGGTACTAATGGGTCCTGGGAGAAGTGGAAATGTCGGTGCTGTAAATGAGAAAACCCCAGCAGTGACCTTTCAGAAAAGAGGCAGGCAAGAATTAGAAGGCACCATAGTTTCCCCACCTCCATGGAAACAAACAACTTCTTTTACTGGTGCACAATGCTTTTTCACAGATATCATCTTCAAGGACCATTGTTAACAGATGAATGAAGTTTCCTATCTGATTGAGAGAGAGGATTGTGTGCTGGACACTTTGCAAAGACTTCTCCCATAAATTCACCTTATCTCTGTGCTGAGCAAGCTATCAGAGCTGCAAGGGCAGCTGGTGAAAGTGGCTTTGTGCTGCATGGCTTTCCCACACCAGCCCTCACTGGCTCTCAGCTGCACTCAGGGCCCTTCATTCTTTTTCACTGGCTTTGGCTCTACAATTGCCTTTTCTCTGAGTAACAAATACACACCCAGGGTACCTCTGATCTCATTCTACCTCAGCAGCTAGATATTATCTTTCTTTTTAATAAACCCAAAAAGAAAAGATTTAGACATTCAAGGAGGCTGTTTTCTCCTGCAGAGGACACAGTCTTTTTCTCCAAGGCACTTAAGGGGCATTTTCCAAGCTTCTATCAGAAGGACTGTATGAATTTCAAGAAACCATTTGGATTCTATTTTCATTTCTGAACACCCTAGAGGTCTATGAGATTGTGTGAAGTTCTTTTCCCGAGAGAAGTTCAGGATCTCATAGCATTCTCCAGAATAATTCAGCATATTTCTTGAGGTTTCTAAGATAGAATTCTAACTTGTCAGAAATCAAATTTACCAGGAAAACAACAATTAGAGCTTACCATCAACCTATCTCCAATGTTCTCAAGTCTCAGAAAATCTCTAATAGCTATTTATATTTGATTCAAATGATTCACCAGAAGTAAATCATCTTTTCTTCTGTTTTGTAAAATTTTCTCCATATAAAAACCTACATAACAGATTCCTTCCTGAATGGAGAGCTTGTATTGTTTTTACTTACAGTGGATTCTTCTAACTCATATCCAGAGGATAGTTTAATATAAATAATTTTCTGTCATAGCAATACTCTTGACCTTTAAATTTTTGTTTCTCAAATCCTTTTCTCTTTTTAGTGATTTTGCTATTTTATTGATGGGAATATTTTAATATAAATTACATCTTTTTCTCTCTATTAGTAATATAAATATGATGATTAAGATTTTTTAACCTTCAATCTTAATCCTAAATATATTTTCAATATTTTTAGTTTACTAACACCTCTCACACTAAAATTAGATGTGGGTTCCAATGTTCCAGTAAAACATCCTCATATGTCCCATATGGGGAGGTAGTGAACTGTCTGACATTGATCACTTTCACTGATCTGATGGATTTGACTCTGAACCATCACATCATCAGTAACTGTGCCTTCTTCCAAACCTGTTTTCCATTTCATTGGTGTCCTCTTATAGAATAGAAAGCCACCTCCATATGTGAGAGAATTTTAATATCCAAATGACAAAAACCAAAACTTTTCTTACTGGCCTTCATTTAAAACCAAAATGTAACAATTAATCATGTCTCTTTTGACTTAGATGTTTGTCTCACTTGAAAATTCAGTGGAAGTAAATTCACTTCAAGTGTATGTGTTTACCTTTACATGTTACTGAGTTTACTGGACTCCTTTGATAAGATTATATTTTGATACAAGGGAAAAGATAAAAAAGAATACATACAGGAAAACCACAGTGGGAAGGAGTATGGAAGTAAAAAGACATTAAAAAGTGAGAGATTATGACACAACATACAATCCCTTGATTACAGCACAGCCTTGCCAAAGCTGAGCCTGTGTGACACTGGTGCTCCTCCCAAGATACTCATCCCTACATGTGGGAGAGGCCACTGGATCTGGGCCAACTGCTAGCTTTGATGACCAAAATTCTACAAGAGGAAAAGCTGACATGTTTCTGCTGGGGATCATGCCACTTCTCGCAAGCTAAGAATCACGAATGAGACTGGGCTGGTCTCTTTGAAAAGAAATATGGATTTTTTAATGCATATACATCTCAGTGTACAACCAAGCCCTGCCAGAAAAGCAAGTAGCCAAGAGGATGATATCATGTACAGTTGTATTTCTTTCTTTGTTTGCAAGCAATAAATCTACTGGAGCCGTCCTCTTTCTGTCAGATTCCGAACAAAGGGAGAATTCTTCACTCTTGAGACCATGTGGCAACAGCAATTAGGTTGATGGGACTTAGTTTAAACTCCAGAACAACACCTCTCAACAAGACAAATGTGGGTCCCTTTCAGATGAGAGTTTCTACATTTCAACGCATGGAAAATTGCTCCATGGCAAAAAAATAAATAAATAAAAGTAAAAAAAAAATAGATAAAACTGCTCAGCACATTTAGCAACAGTTGAGCAGTCACTTATAAAATGGTTGCTTTCCCACCAGGCCAATTAATATACTTATTGGGAGAACTGGTCAATTATGAAAGAATAGCGCTTTTAAGGGAGAGGGGTATCCTTTAAAAAACACACTTTTATACATTTTAATTCACTTAAAATATCTCAAAATTAAGCTCATCTTAGAAGTATAAAATTTCAAGAATATGCATATTAACTTGTCCCTGTGACAACAGACCTGAAAAAATTCTATTTAAATGAGAAAAAAAGGCATATTCTGATGCATGATATCAGAGTATTCAGTCCATGGTTAGCTGGCTCTAGACCAAGTGTCCCCTTCTGAGTCACATCTCCAGTGACCCAGTTCTTCCAAGTAAGCCCTACCTGCTCAAGCGTCTACCAGCTCCCTGTTTTGGCAACCAAACCTTAGGCATATGGCTTTCAGCAACATTTCAGATGCAAAGTATAATGATAAATGAAGACTATGACCTTACAAATAAATGTGAAATTAAATGGCACCTCTGAAACTAGTACATTTAGTAACTTTTCCTTGTTTTTTCTTTCCTCTCCCTCAGAGTGTTGCTGTGTTCCCCAGGGTGGTAATGAACTAATGGATTAAATCCCCACTCACCTCAGCCTCCTGAGACTACAATTGCTCATCATAAAACCCAGCCCACTAGCTTTTCTATTTGATTTACAATCACCTTTAAAATATTTAAAGTTTATTGAAAATACCATCACTGTTTGATTATTATATTATGGGATATATGGAAACAGTCTCCCCCTTCCTCCCTGTTAGATTGCCAATACTATTTGCATGTTCATACACTTCCCATGTGACTAAGGTGTGTACTCTGACTGGTCTGAACCCACAACAGGCATTTTATTCCTCTTATCAGTTCTTAGTTTAGGAATGCCACATGGTCCAGATTTGGTCAACAAGTCATGAGAGGAAGTCTGTGGAGAGCGGGCACCTATGTCCTCCCCCAAAAAGAGAAATAATGAAAAACAATTACATTCTTTTACTTCTTTGCTCCTGCCAAAATGTTTTGAGATAATGTAGGGAGATAACCAATTCCTGTGGGATGCTAAGAATGACAGAACGGAAAGAACACTGTGGATCATGTCAGTGAAGTAATCTGATGCGAGCCACTTATCTCTGGAGTATGTGCTAAACAGTGAGCGCCCCAATATACAGATATATGTATTACATGGAACTGAAGTAATTTTTAAGGGTATATCATCAACAACCATAAATATTTGGGTGATAGTTTTAGTGAAACAATTATGTAAATTGTAAACAATCCAGTGTTTACAATTTGTGCTCAGTCCAGCACTTCTAATGAATAATTCCTCAAAAATCTCTTCTTTGACTAAACAATGGAGAGGAGGGATTTGCAGATTATTTTTACTTTTGTATTTAGTTTACTTTCTCACTTGTTGGTCTACAGTATATGATTAATGGGTCAGACAAAAATAAACATTTTAATTTATACATCTGTACACATAAAGTTGTGTTCTTAAGATAGATGGATAAAGAAAAGTTGAAACTATACATTTTAATAGCCATCATTAGATGGATGATGAAACACACAGACTTGTGTATTGCAGTGCAAAAACCTAAATCCTAACTGACTTAATTATCTATAGCTGAAAGGAAATCTTGGTTAGGAGTAGAGTAGTGGAAAAACAGAATAGTGACTGTTTTCCTATGTGATTAAAATTCCTGTTGGTTACAGTTGATTCTGACACTACCATCTGACCCCCACACTTCCAGTAAAGTTCATATACACTTCCCTTTGTTTCAGAATTATCTGCCTTCAGCTGCTAGAGAAATCATTTATATTTCTTGGGAATTAAGCTTCAAGGTCACTTCCTACCATTAATGCTCTGTCAGCAAATGCCACTTGGACCATTTCCTGTTCCTACTCTCAATAGAAGAGAGGAAAAGAAATTCTCAGTGGGCTCTAACTTCTAATTCTCCCCAACAGTCTTCAAATATGTGTGGATACATAGTTCATTTCATTTAACTAACTGTTTGGATAGAAAATTTCCAACATAATTTCTCCAGGATAAATCTAAGATAGTCCCTGCCTGTTGTCTATAAAATGGGTAACACCACTTTTTTCTTCCATCTTTGCATACAAGCTCAGCTACGTAAGGACTGCCTGGCAATCAGTGCAAGTAGATGCTCCGTATGAATCCAGTATATCTACTATGAGCTCAATATTATAAAACGATTGCTTTGGTTATTTTTACTAACTAAAAACGACAAATACTTTGCAAATGAAAACACTCAAGTAAAAAAAATTATCTTTGTAGAGAAGGAATAATTTACTAGTACGATGATCATTTTCATTTTCTGATCAAATATGTCATATCAAAAGGTGCAAGATTGGGCCAGAGGGTTAGCTCAGTGGTTCTGGCGCCTGCCTCGCAAGCGCAAGGTCCTGAGTTCGATCCCCGGTAACCACATACAATGCTGGGCATGGAGACTCACGCCCATCAACAATCAATACTACATAGCACAGTGCCAGGCATGGTGGCTCATGCCTGTAATCCCAGCACTCAGGAGGCAGAGACAGGAGGATTGCTGAGTTTGAAGCTTGCCTAGGCTACATAGTGAGCTCAGAGCCAGCTTGAACTACAAAGTGAGACCCTGTCTCAAAAAAAAAAAAAAAGGTGGAACATTATTGAAAATTTTTTGGTAAACATGTTAAATTATAGAATCCTATAAGTGCCTGATCAGATATGACATTTCTTCTAAAGAGGAAAATCTTTGGAAATATTGTGTTATTCAAATAGACATCTGCTCTTCTCTGAAAGTACTAAGTGTATCTCAAGACTATATAAGTGACCTATGCAATGAGAAATTATTAGCTATTGTGTTTAACTTTCATCCAAATCTTTTCTTTTTTTTTTTTGAGACAGGGTTTCGCTTTGTAGTTGAGGCTGGCCCTGAGCTCACTATGTGGCCCAGGCAAGCCTCAAACTCAGCAATCCTTCTGCGTCTGCCTCCCGAGTGCTGGGATTACAGGCATGAGCCACCACGCCCGGCACTGTGGTATGTGGTATTGATGGCTGGTGGGCATAAGTCACCACGCCCAGCATTGTATGTGGTTACCGGGATCAAATTCAGGACCTTGTGCTTGTGTGGCAGGCGCCAGAACCACTGAGCTAAATCTCCGGCCCTCATCCAAATATTTTTTTCTTTTGAGACAAAGTCCCACTGTGTAGCTCATACCAGCCTTAGCTAATCTCAAACTCACAATGATCCTCCCGCCTCAGCCTCTCTACCATGCCAAGATTACCAGCATGCACCACCACACTGGCTCTAAATCTTAATTTTAAAATACTGTATCAAGCTAGTTTTTCAGTTTACTTATGTAGAAACTCATATGAAGTCTCATATGTAGTCTTGAAGAAGACTACATAATGTCAAGTAGTAATATAAAAAACTAATGGGGAGAAAAATTTTATGTTTCTAAGAGGGAATTTTGTTACAAACAGAATTTGATAGAATGATTCTTAAAATAACAGAAAAGCTAAACTGCTAGGCAAACTCTAAAATAATAGAAAAAGAGGGCAGACTTACCCTAATGTATAATGAAGACATACTAAAAAAATATAGTAGTTCAGGTGGTATGGTAAGGTATAAGAAAAAAATAAATCAAGTCAAAGCAGAAGCAAATACTCTAAATGCAGGAACATTCATTAAATCACTCTGGACATGACAGTGAAAAAGAAGCTTAAGATGTGAGAGACTGTGTGTTACAAGTCACACTAAGCCTATGTGAGAACCAGTTAAAAAGTATCTCATATGGGAGTTGAGGCTGTTCTCCAGGCATAGAAACAGAATATATACAGAAAAAAATTGGATGTGTGACTGCATAAGTATAAAAACCTTCCCATTTCAAAAGAATCCTGAATAAAATAGGGAGGAAAATAACCATAAAACCTTTATCTATGATAAGATAAATGGAATTAATGTGTTTAACAAAGATCTTTCAAATAAACCAGCATAAATTTAATGTTCCCTTCACCATAATAATGACCAGTTCACCAAGGAAAAAATATAGAGAGCTTTAAATGCATAAAAACTGCTCAACTTCAATAATATCCAAACTCTAATTTAAACAACCACAGTATATATTTATACAAATCCCTCTGATATCCAGAGTTGAGTGTATAGCCATTAAATGTAATCACACCCACTTATTAAAACTTGTTTTCCTCAAATTAAAAACAAGGGAAATACTCATGATATATTTTCATTGCAGCAGTATATTACAAAACAGTTTAGGGGCTGAGGATTTAGCTCAAGTGGTACCACACCAACCTTGGACACACAAAACCCCGAGTTCAATCCCTAGTACTGCAAAATAAAGTGTATGTTGCACATTCATAACTATTCAAAAATATAAGCGTATGTATACAAATATTCATAGGAAAGACTTGAAGGCTTATCTCCAAGTCATGAAACAGTAAGCTCTTTTCAATTTCTTATGCTTTCCTGTACTCATATTTTATTTTATTAATAAAAACCAGAAGGCCAGGAATTTAGCTCAGTGGTTCTGGCACCTGCTTTGCAAATGCAAGGTCACAAGTTCAATCCCAAGTACAAAAATTAAAAAAAAAAAAGAAACCCTAAAAAAAAGAAGCAATCAATATCCCGCAGCCTCTGACTTTCCTGTTTGCATACACTGGCCCAGCAGCAGCCACTTGAGGACACTTTGGCCTCTGGCTCCTGGTTTGCATGATCCAGGCTGATCTGAGAACATGGGTCTCTGTTCCCAAACTTTTTCCTGGCTTCATCCTCCACTGGGTTCGTGTTCCCCCTGAGCACATACAGTGAGAACTATTTAGTCTTTTTGTAAAATGTAAGATTTCTCAAATATATAAAAACTAAGCAGTAAAATTTGACACACCAGCTGGATAATAAGGGGTGCCAGCATCCAGTTTAAAACATGTTTGGTCCCTAGGCTAAAGGTGTTGCATATGATTAACACAGAAATTTATCCAGTGGCTGGTGTCATCCCTGCATTTTAAAAATACTTTTACTGGGCCGGAGGGTTAGCTCAGTGGTTCCGGCGCCTGCCTCGCAAGCGTAAGGACCTGAGTTCGATCCCCGGTTACCACATATAATGCTGGGCGTGGTGGCTCACGCCTGTAATCCCAGCACTCGGGAGGCAGAGACGGGAGGATTGCTGAGTTCGCGGCGGCTTGCCTGGGCACCATAGTGAGCTCAGGGCCAGCC
>PVIC010043919.1:0-15230 GCA_004025085.1 Thryonomys swinderianus
AGTTTATCAACCAGATATTTGGAGAAAGTATTTCTTCAGTGGTTCAAGTGTTGATTGAAGAATTTCTGCTCACTTTACAAAGTTCTCTGTCTTTTTCTTCCTTCTCCTCTCCAGCCCGGGACCTGGCTGGTCTTCCACGCGTGGCACAGCTCGGAAAGGGAGGGACCTGCTGGCTCCAGCCCTGGCGTTCTGGGCTTGCCCGGGTGTCCTGCTTGTGTTTAAAATTCATGTCACTGATGAGCTGGAAAGTGGGTGACAAGGTGCTAATGGTCTCCTGACAGGGAGGCCGAGTGTTGTGAGGTGTTAAGTTTTCAGCAGAATCGTCCCTTGTACTAGTTCGGGTGTATCTGGAATGCTAGCTCATTTACCACCAAACCTGTGTCCACTTTCTCACCTTTCCCAGCTGCTGCTTCCTTTGTTTCAGTGTAAATTCGTTGGAAAGCACTGAAATTCCTTTCTCTCCCCCCCACACCCCACTTTCAGATTTTAAAAATTACAAACGTGGGGTGTTTTCAAGGAGACCTCTTTCTACCCGACCTCTGTGGAGTGAGCCAACTGCGGTTGGTGTATATTTTTTAAAAATTGTGTTTGGGCTGAATACGTACAGCCTTTTCTACATCTTTATTCATTAAATAATACAGGGTAGAAATTGTGTACATACCCTTTACGTTGTATTAAGTATTAAAAGTCATCTAGAGGTGTTTCAGGAGTCCAAGAGGATGAGCGTGGGTTGTGTGTGACATTTCTGTTTATCTTGTCAGCACGTGTTTGCAGGACATAGCGGTCACGTTTACGGTGTGGAGCTGACACGTGTACTTAACACCTCGTAATTCTTTCATCTGATACCCCTCCATCGCTCCTCCTCCCTCCTTCTCTTGTCCTTCCCATTTGAAAAAGATCTCTCTCCCTACCTCCTACTATCTTTTATTTTGCTCCTTAGGTTTCTCCTGAAAGAGAAACCATGTGATACTTAAGCCGTGTGTCTGATTTATTTCACTTAACATTATGCTCTCAGGGTGCCTCCATTTTCCTTCCGATGACTGGAGTTCATCCCTTGCTGAGCATTAGAGAAATGAAAATTAAAACTGCACTGGGACACCATTCTTACTCCAGAAAGAATGGCTATCATCAAGAAATCAAGCAATAACAAATGCTCGTGAGGCTGTCAGAGAAAAAGGAGCCCTCCTGCAATGCTGCTGGGTGTGTACATTAGTGCAACCACTGTGGAATCACAAAGAGACTCCTCAAAACACTAAAACTAGAAATTCTACCTGACCCAGATAGTCCCCCTTCAGGTATCTTCCTAAAAGAGTTAAAAGCGTCATTTTACAGTGATCCATGCATGCATAACAGCACAATTCATAATTGCCAACTCTTGGAAATAGCCTATATGCCCATTAGCAGATGAGTGGATGAAGAAAATGTGGTATTTACAGCCAGAATACTACTCAGCCAGAAAGAAGAATAAACTCTGCCATTTTATGGAAGGAACTGGAGTATCCAAAGACATTGGTGTCTTTGAAGGGCCTGGAGCCAGTCCTCTTTGTACAGCAAACAGTGACCGTACTTGATAATAAGGATTATAAATTATAATCCCAAGTGAAATAGTGTTTACGGTTATCATTATCATTTCTGCTAACCAACTTCTCATGGTAGAAGTATCTGCGTTGTTTTGTTTCGCTTCTAGTTCACGATCTTATTGAGGCTGTAGACGGTGCCAGGGATTGGGAGAAGCAAGATTCTGTTCTCAAAGGAGATTCTGAAAAGCTTTTACCCATATTGTGATGCTGTGTCCCATTGCCCTGGGCTTTTTCCTGCAAGTCAATATAGTTCACTCTCCTCCGATTTCTGCCATGTTGAATGAGTTGAGAAGACTGATTTCTGTGTGTGCAGTTTTCCGGTGCGCGATCCCCTTTGTCTGCACGCATGAGCCATAAGCTTGCGGGGACATGGCCCCATCCTGTGTGTGGTGCCCACGCTGTGAGTGCTAAACCCTCACTGCAGGGCCGGTGAAGCCCCTGCTCACCTGAGGCAGCCAGCTGTTCAGAGTGGTGTTGTGGGCAGTTTCTTTAGGGTGCAAAGCTTTCAGGGCAAACGCTGCTGACAAGCCACATTGACGGGCAGAAAGATCCTAATAGGGCTGGTGCAGAAGGGTGGAAATGAAGGACTGAGTTCTACAGGTCCTGAGAGTGAAGCGTTCAGTTTCACTGGGTTCTATTCCGGGGGGGGGGGTTAGAAAAATGGGTTTGTGCTGATGAGAATTTTGTAGCACGGACAATACTTCTCCCCAGTCGCTTCTGTGGATCTGGAGCAAACTGCATCAGTCAGGGTGACCTAAGAGCACTACGCCTGCTGAATGGGCTCTTTGGGGGCAGCACATATAGGGCCTGTGATCCTGCACTTTCAGAGAATCATGCCAAGAAAATCAGTTTAGAGCCAGAGATGGCTTGAAAGGATGTGTCCTCCTGATTTCATCAGGGCAGCCAATCTTAGTGATAGCTGCTAACAGGAGCCAATCACTTGTTTAAATGCTTTGCAGTATTAACTCATCACCTCCCAACTGCTCCCTGGAGCACTTACTTTATCATCTCCTTCTATACAAGAGGAAACTGAGGTTCGGAGAAATCAGAGGGCCAGGGTTACCTCAGGACACAGTCTGTTCCTTTCCAGAGGTCTGTTTTATCCGCAGTTAAGTCAGCTTGCTGTCACTGTAACAAAGGGCGGAGGTAATCAACATGAAGAAAAGGCTCGTTTTGGCCCAGTTTCAGAAGTTCCAGTCCATGATCACTTGAACCCATTACCTTGGGGCTGCAGCCAGGCAGAATGTCACTGCAGGGAGATACTCACCTCATGGCGAACAGGAAACAGAAGAGGGGAAGAGACCAATGTCCCAGGTTGCCCTGCAAGTGCAGCCCCCATGACCTCACTTCCTCCTATAGGTCCCACCCCTTCCGGTTTCCTCCACCACTGGCAACTTCACAAACCCTCGTCACCGGGGCCTTGGGGTCAGTTTAGATCCAGAGTGTAAACGCATTTCCCTTGCTCCTTGCACTGCAGCATTTTCTTGAAAGCCCCTCCTGTATCAGAGCATTCACACAGTCTTCCTCTAGAATGCCCCTCCTTCCTCGTGTTCCCTTTCATTGAGTTTTAGCCGTCATTCAGATCGTAACTCAGAAGTCCAGCCCTAGGCCAGAGGGTAGGTAGCTCAGCCAGGGGTGGCACGTGCAAAGCCCTGGCTTCCACCCCTAGTACCACATAGGTGTACACATATGCATGCACACATGCACATGCACACGTACACGCACAGTTCTCATCAGAGACCCCTTTGCTGACTCTCAGTTAAATTACCATCCACCATAAAAGGCTTTGAGCTTTCATCTGCTTTTTGCCATTGTGTTTCTAAAGCTGACACTGTGCCTAGTACACAATATATATGTGTACTATAGCAGAAAGGAAAGAAGGAGGGAAGGAAGGATAAAAAGGACAGAAGACTCAGAACAATCAAATCTCTCTCTTGTTTGGCTGAGAATCAGTGTTCAGAGTTGTGATATCTGATTTGGAACCGACTGTACTGTTACTTTTAGGAAAGTACATGAATTGAGCCACCATGCCAGAGGGGTGAAATGTGATGCTAAGAACTCCAGATAACTCCAGATAGATTTTCTGCTGGAAATCTTCCCACTCTCAGGGAGCTATGTACTTAGTGACTTCCTTCCAGGAAGCTGCAGTGTGGAGGAAGAAAGACAGTGACTTCTTCCTGGTACAAGAATTTGGCAAAGACTGCCTCCTCCGGGTGACTGAAGTTAGTGTCAGCAGGGAGACGTCAGCTTGGGCCAGGGCCCTTGGTAGGATACCATGAAAACAGTGCCTCACTCCGAGCGCAGTGCGCTTTAGGTGTGTGGTGGCGGGTACAGAGACAGCGGCCCCACGCCAACCCCACAGCCATGACCCCCGGGTGCCCGTTTCCCGGCCCTTTCCGCTCCCCATTTCATGGGCAGGCCCCCCTCACTCTGCTTTCCAGCATTGTGGACTGTAGTTCTGGGACTCAGATGTCTGACCTGTTCTCATCAAAGAGCAAAGAAGTGTAGATGTTTATTCTCCTGAGTATTTTACAGAAAATTTCTGAGATAAAAGGGTCAGAAAATCTTCACCATCTTAAAATTCCAAGTTCCGGGCCAGAGGGTTAGCTCAGTGGTTCCGGCGCCTGCCTTGCAAGTGCAAGGTCCTGAGTTTGATCCCCGGTTAACACATATAATGCTGGGCGTGGAGACTCACGCCCACCAGCCATCAATACCACATACCACAGCGCTGGGGGTGGTGGGTCACGCCTGTCATCCCAGCACTTGGGAGGCAGAGACAAGAAGATTGCTGAGTTCGCGGCGGTTTGCCTGGGCTCCATAGTGAGCTCAGGGCCAGCCTGAACTACAAAGTGAGACCCTATCTCAAAAAAAAAAAAAAATTCCAAGTTCCAAGAGGCAATGCTGGAATTTGAACTGCTATATTTTCTTATTTATCTATTTCAGGTTTCTAAAATGTTAAAACCGAATGTGTATCTTCAGCCGACTGTTCATCTGTTTTAATGCAAACCCTGCGTATGATAAGGAATGGGGCTGTCGACTTAGTTTCCCGATGAATCTGAGTAGTCGGAGGTTCGGTACTCGGAGCACACGGCTTTCTGGCTCTGGGGCGGTGCTTGGGTTTCTGGGGAGCAGGCAGCCTTGTGAAGTGATGCAAGAACCAGCACTTGTTTCCTGGGGTGGAAATGAACGGAACCCGAGGCCCTTTCTGCTACCATTGCGTTTGGTTCTTTTCTCTTTTAATATTTTAGTGAATTTCTTAAAAATGATTCTGGCTCTTGGCTCTTGAGCTATTTTCAGTCATCAGCTAGTTGAGGGTGGAGGGAGGGATTCAGCTTTGCTTGAGTTGTTTAACTCCAGGAGGAAGAGAAGGCGGGGCTCACTCCGATTGGTGGACTCTGAAGCCGGGGCTCAGGCCGGCCAGGAAGGGATTTCCGGGAAACCCTGCAGCTTGAGCTTCCCTTTGTAAAACTTCAGCTGTGCTGAGCCAAGTCATCGCTTTCCCTTTTTCTACTCCACGAGCCCTTTTCATGAATCCTCCAGTGCAGTGACCCCGCTGGCTGTCTCCCTGGGGAGCTCGCTGTCCGAGAAAGGGGCCTCGTCGGGGAGCAACAGAGAAGTCGCCCTGTCAGTCACTGCCAGCTCAAACAAGCGCTTCTCCTGAGAGGTTTGAAAGTCCCTTAGGGAATACACCTCTAAAGGGAAGCATCTTTAGGGAAGCCTGTCCCCCTCTCTCCTTGGGAATGGGATTGTTTGGCCCTTTATGTACCTGGTTTTCCCAGTGTGATGCATTAGAAGTGGGGGAGGGGTGGATATGCTATGGATTATCTATCAGAAGTGATTCCAGGGGCCGAAGGGTTAGCTCAGTGGTTCCGGCGCCTGCCTCGCAAGCGCAATGTCCTGAGTACGATCCCCGGTAACCACATAGAATGCTGGGCGTGGAGACACGCCCACCAACGATCAACACCGCATACCACAATGCTCGAAGTGGTGGCTCACGCCTGTCATCCCAGCACTCGGGAGGCAGAGACAGGAGGATTGCTGAGTTCGCGGCAGCTTGCCTGGGCACCATAGTGAGCTCAGGGCCAGCCTGAACTACAAAGCGAGACCCTGTCTCAAAAGGAAAAAAAAAAAGAAGTGATTCCGGGTACCTTCGCCTGTGGCTCCACCTCCGGAAGCCAGGAAGGAGCTTGGTCCTTTATTCTGCAGAGATCACTACGGTAGATGTGGTGAGATATGGACAGAAAGGTTCTACACGGTGTCACCACAGAAGTGAGGTCGCAGAGGTCGAGAGTGGAAGCCACTGACAGCAAGCAGGGAGCGGTAAGGAGAAGCTGACCAGCACTTCTAAATTACGGTCAGGACCAACAAGTTCAGACAAGCTCGTGCACATGGGCTACCAAAGGTCACAACTGCGCGCCGTATCCTCCAAAAAACTAGAAGAAAGGATAATCGATGCTCTTGCCGTGCAGAAATCACAGATGTTGGAGGAGACAGATATGCCTAACCTGATCTACACATTACATAACATATGCATATATATCAAACTATCATGACAGCGCATTAATATGCATAATGTTCATACTGTATCACCTAAAATAAATAATAAAATAGGAGTAGGCTATTCAAAGATGCTTCCCTTTAGAGGTGTGTTCCCTAAGGGACCTGGAGAGAGCTCCACTGTCCCCCGTGGTCAAGGCCCCGGGAGTGCATTTTCCTACCCTGACCTGAGCTCCGCCCTCTCACACGCGTCGTGTCCTCACTGGTGAGGACAAGCTTCAGTCTGTAATCACAAATGCTGGTGAGGCAGGAGGCCAAGCTTCCGAAATCATCCGTGAGCCTCACTGTGAACTTGTGCCCAACTCTTAATGGCGGGAGCATTAAAAAAATTGGAGCTTCTGAAAGGTGATCTCATTTCAGATTTTTTTTTCCTCTTCTACATTCTCTGAGTTAAACCACATTGATAAAAAAAAAAGAAAACCTTCATTAAGCCAGAAGTCTGCAAGTAATTGTCATTGAGTTTACTTTTATGATAAAAACAGGAAAGAGATGATCATTCAGAAAATGGTTATTGGATCTGCCATGCCCTTGGGCACCCGGCTGATGCCAAGATGAGTAAGACGCACAGCTCCTATCCTTGTCACGTATGCCCTGGCAGAAAGCAAAATAAAACCTATCCTGCCTTATAGTCCACATGAATCCACATACCAAACTACCTAAATGCTTAGTGGCTTAAAAGAAGACTTGTCCATATCTTGTGTTAGTTTGCTCCCCTAGCTCAGGGTGTCTCACGAGTTGGAGTCAGAGTTCGGGCCACGACTTCAGAAGTCACCACAGGTACTTCCTTTGGCTGTGCACTGATGATCTCCCTTCCCTTTGCTGTGTAGCCCTCCCCCCGTGGCTCTTACAGCTCGGTGGCTGGCTCCCCCAAAGCGAAGGTCCAAAGCAGAAGCCTGAGTGCTTCATGACCCCGTCTCAGGAGGCACATACCATCATCCCTCCCATTCTACTGGTCACGCAGATGGATCTCAAGCAGTCGTGGAGAGAACCCTGCGAAGATGTACATTCCACGAGGGATGAGTGTCCCTGGGGGAGGCTCGGAGGCTTGACTGTCATAGCTTTTGTCTAAACAGTGACCTGCCTGGTTTCCAAGTTAGCAAGGAAGCAGCATGATCAGAAATGCCCAGAGTGCAGCCAATGCCATGAACAAAGATGCAGCGAGGAGCAGTGGAAGTGAGGTAGTGGACATGGAGGGTAAATATGGGTCAGCCGAAACGGACAGCAGACTCATATCTTGCCAGGATGTGTTACACAGAAATTCTGAACTCTGACATGATTCTGATGTTGCAGAGAAAAGGACGTAAGGCTGGTGATCATAGCCCTGTCAGCAGCTGTCCAAGAGCGATTTTTCTTCGCCCAGGAATCTGGCCCCTCCATACCTGTGCAGTATACAGGATGATGTGTGAATGGAACCCTTCTCCGGCTTCCACAGGGCGGCATCAAAATCACCTGCAGCTAGGAGTGTTTCTTTGTGCACCACCTTGTTCAGTGCAGGGTTTATTATACAATGATCTAAGAACAGTTTTATTGGTACCTTTGCAAAAGCATTTCTGATTCGGACAAATATGGTATCTTTCCTGCATAGTTCTCCTCTTAATAACTGAAGTACTTTATGCCAAGTCTGTAAAGTAGCCTGTAGTGCATCTTGTGAAATGTACCAGTGTGCTGTGCACGCTTTTACTAATGCCCTCATCCTACCTTTAACTCACATACATAAAAATGCCTAAGCAGAGTTGACTTTTACCTTCCGCTTTTCTCCTGAATATTTGTTTTTGAAAGCAGTGGTTGAGGGCTGTAAATATTAAATCAGTGTGTCATGCCCGCCCCCCCCCCCCCGCCTTCTGCTTCAACCTGGTAAACACCTGGAAGTATAGAGAGAGTAAAAGCCAGAAAGGGGGAGAATAAATTACAGTGGCATTGCTCTTTAGTATCATACCTGTGCTCAGGCTAATGGCCAGTGCCGGCTCCATGCAGGACCAGGCCTAGGAAATCGGCGAGATGTAGGACACGATGCAAAATGAGATATTTAGGACATCATGCATGAGGTCATAGGGACAGGAAGAATACTAGCCCTGTGCTTCCAGTCACTGTGTGCACCGAGATCCTTTGTGTAGCAATACTAGTAGAATGTTCCACTTCAAATTTGGTATTTTAGATACAAATGCTGTGGGTAAGGTCCACTCATTATACGTAACACCAGGAAATCATGACCTTCTCTCTCAGAGCTTCAAAACATTTATTTCATATTTCTTACTCTGAGAACAAAAAGAAAATCTAGCTGATAGCAATGAGATTAATGGTGATTTAGGAAAGAAAAAGGGAAAGAAAGAAAAAAGGAAAGAAAGGAAGAAGTAAAGGAGAGGAGAAACAAGGAAAGAAGGAAGGAGGAAGGAAAAGGAAAGGAAGAGAAGGGGAAGCACACAGGCTTTCGGGGCTGTGTGAGGCCTTAGCTGTACAGCAAGCCCTGAGTTTCCTTATTGTAGAACGATGCAGAAGATAACTGTTCATTCACTGAGTTTGTCCCAGGCCCGAACCTTCACCCAAAACCTCGGCCGGCTCTTCATGACTAGACAGGCTGTTCTTATTCCTCAGTGGTAAAGGAAACAGGACAACGCTTACAAAATACATGAAAATGATCAGTATCAAAAAAGTCTCTGTTGCAAAGTGAACTTGAGCGTTACTTTTCTAAACACAGATTGGGCTGTGGCCGGCAGGCTCTGGGGCTCCCCAGCGTGGACAGACCCTGAGCGGGGAGGTCAAGGGCTGAGGGTGATGGTTTTGGCCTCAGAGATCAAACCCCGCCATGGCCCTGTCCTTCAGAGCCAGCCGCTCCTCCGCTCACCGGGCATGTGCAGGGCGCGTCAGCCACAGCCACAGGACGGCAGCTAGCCTTGGGTAGAGGGGCACTTGGCCCTGGGTCCGAGAGGCCTGAAGATAGGCGGCCCTTCTTCAGCTGTGCCGCGTGAAGGCCTGCAGCTGTGTCCCTGGGCTCTCCGGCCCTTCTCCGGAGAGCATGGCTGGCCGGCCTAGGCCAGTGTCTCACAGTCGTGCTCAGCAGCTAACTCTCCCCGAGACACACAGGCCTTAAGTCAGAGTGCTGCCCATGGAGTGTCTCCTACATGTCCTGCGTAAATGCATTTTCTGAGCTTGTGTCCCATTACAGGGAATGTTTCTGACTTGGGTTTTTAATCCGTGCACTTTTCTTCTCCCTGAAGGAACAGATCTCTGGTGGAGGACTGTATCTGTGCAAGCTGTGAGTCTCTAAGTGAATCTTGATAAATAATTTGAGGGGTTCCTTTGCAGCCAGGGCCGATCCCACCCCAGCTAGAAAGCCTGCACCCCTCTCTTTGAGCTGAGCATGGCAGCAGCGCCTGTGAACACAGCACGCAGGAGGGGAAGCAGGAGAGTTGCCCCGAGCTCGAGGCCTGCCTCGGTGACACAGGGAGCCTGGGCCACCCGAGCTGCATGGCCCGTCTCAAAAAACAGAAAACACCCAAAAGCAGGTTGTAGATTCAGCTCAGACATTCTAGTGCCTGCTAGCAAGTGCAAGGTCCATGGTTCGATCCCCAGTAACCACATACAATACCGGGTGTGGTGACTCATGCCCACCAGGATTCAGTACCACACACCACAGTGCCAGGTGTGGTGCTCACGCCTGTCATCCCAGCACTCAGGAGGCAGAGGCAGGAGGATTGCTGAGTTCGAGGCTTGGCTGGGCTACACAGTGAGCTCAGGGCCAGCCTGAACTACAAAGCGAGACCCTGTCTCAAAAAAAAAAAAAAAAAACAACAACACTGGAAGTCCTAATCATTGGGAAGCAGCACAGACCCACGCACTTCCGTCCCTGCTTCTGTCCCTACCAGCACCCCCTGGGTCTGGGTGCCTAGTGCCCGGCCGCCTTCAGCCTGTGGCAGAACAGGCGGAATGTTGTGGCCAGTCGCCATGCTGACCGCGTCCCCTTGACTACACTGACAAACAGTTCTTAAATAGAAAGCACCCTGTGCTACAGGAGTTTCCATCTGCCCCCCACACTGTTTCCCACACTCAACACCACACGTTTCAAGACTGTCACCGCGGCCACTCTCCGCGCCTCGCCAGGACCGTGTTAGAAACCAGCAGACACTCGGGGTTTCTGGAAGGAGCCCTCCTCAGGACGGGGGCAGCTCTGGCGCGGGGCTCTCTGCGGAGCTGTCTTCCCTGTCTTCTTGCCTGCTCCGTCGCGGGAGTGGCATGGACACCAGAATCGGCTTTTCCCTGCCACGGGGAGGTGCAGAGAGGGCTGGAGACGCAGGCGAGACCCGCGGCATGGTCACACCGGGTGGTGACCGTGCCCCCTGTCCCCCTCCGGGCACTGGCTTCCTCGGGCCTCGGCGCACCTGCCCTCTGCTCCCGTCCCATCCCCTCCCAGACTCTCCCCTTCCCACTCACGGAACAGAACCGAGAGGCTGACATCGCCCATTAGTAGCTTTTAATGCTCGAACCCCAGTAAGCGCCTTAATTGTGTTTTAAATGATGTCTTGGGTCTATGCACTTACAATGAAAACACGCGGTGACAGTGTGTCTTCAAAGGCTATTCCCGTGATGGTTCAATTTTTGCCAGCTTTTGTGTCACTACAGATTTTTAAATTCTAAAGAAATTTGATTTTTTAAAAAATCGTGTTAATGCTCCGCTCTGCGCTCTGGCCGCGGACGGGATCCCTCCCGTCTTCTGCCTCCGGGTTCGGCCGCCAGCATCGGGCGTCGAGCACCGTCTCGGAGGGAAGGTCTGTAAGTGTTATCTCCTCGCTCCCAGGGACCCAAGGTGGACCCGGCGGGGAATTGTTCCGCGAGAGAAACCGAAAGGGCGATGAAAGGAGAGATGGTCCAATTATGGAAAGTCGGAGCGCATGAATAATTCAGCGCTCGCTTGAGTGCGGTTGTGATTTTTGTTGTTAAATAATACTAGCATTTCCATGAACTAATAACAGAGACTAACCAACTGGCAAGCTTTTTGTCAGGTGTTGGGTGACGGCGACGGGGAAGGGAGGGAGGAACAGGCCGCGGCTCTTCAAACTCGGGGTCCAGCGTGGGTCCAGCCGCCGCGCTCCAGGGGCAGGAAGCCGCGAGCAGCTTCTCGGTTGCCTTTGTTTCCGGGTCATCACGACAGTTACGGTGCTCTGTGCGCTCCGCTGGGCCTCAGGATTCACATCTAGTCACACGTTCTGTGTACTCCGCTTTCTCGAGTTAAGTGTGCGCGTGTTCCTGAGGTGAAGGGTACGGAGGTCGTGGAGACAGAGTCTGGAGAGACCCTTCCTGTGACTCCGAAGTGTCCGGTGGCCGTGGGACTCCCGCGGGACAGAACGGGGCCTGCGACGGATGCCCTGTCCTCCCGGCCGGAGTGACGCTGAGCCGAGAAAGAGAAAAATCTTGATTGTAATGACCTAGAACATCATCTGTATTTTAAGACTTAGGAGATGAACAGATCGTTTCCAACAGCACTGTTCATTAAGGAGAGAAATACAGGGCTCTGTGTCCTGGGAGGCAGCCCCAACCCACACATCCAGCTTGTACTTCTCTCACTTAACAGAATAAAACCGTAGCTCGCTCAGGAAGGACAGCGTCGACGCCGACATCCGCGGACAGAAGCCGGTGCTGTGCCACTGAACAGGCTCACGGCCCTCCAGCCGGTGGTAGAGTCGCCCAGCGTTTTGGAAGAGCCCCAGTTAACGGGGTCCCTGAAACCTCCACTATATTCTTTTTATTCTAATTCTTTGAGAGAGGGTGACTTTGGGCCAGATATGAACTAGCAGTCCCGTGGGGACGTGGTCAGGGGGTCCCCCGTTTGGCCTCCTCTGTGCCATACGCTAGAATTTGAGACAAACGGAGATGGGGGCGGGGGGCAGACTAGGGAGCAGGGCAGGAAGCTGAGCGCAGGGGCAGCCGGCCTTTTAGCACAGGAAGGTCAACGTCCAGAAGCGTGGCGGGGGCTGCCGGGCTCCGGAAGAGCGCATTCCCATGCGTCAAGACAGTTTGTGCCAGGCCTGCGGATGTGGGCTGGTGACCCCGGCCCGAGGGATTTTCAGGGAGGTCGAGGCAGCAAGGCCACGAGTTGGAGCATAACTGGGCAACATGGTGAGAAGCTGGTTCCAATTTTTTAAAAACCAGTTAAAACAAGGGGCTAGAGATATAGCTCGGTGTGAAGGCCCCGGTCCAGTTCCCTGATCTCTCCCTCTCTCTCTCTCCCTCTCTCTCTCTCTCTCTCTCTCTCTCTCTCTCTCTCTCTCTCTCTCTCTCTGTCACACACACACACACACACACACACACATCAAGGAAGTTTTTATTTCAATTAAAAGATTAGTGAGGGAGTCAGGCCTGTGAGGGCCGTTTCTGAGGGATCCCGCTGTCCCCAGGCAGGTGGCGCCACCATGGAGGACACCAGCATCAGTCACTGTGCTGCTCGGCTGCGCCCAGCTTTGCCCGGGGCCCCCACAGTGGTGCTTGGAATTTGCCTCATGGCTCAGATGTCATCACTGCACGTCTCCCTGTGATTGTTATTTGGAGGAAATCGAGGTGGGGGCTGTCCGTAGGTATAATTGGAACACAGGACCCTGCAAGTGAATCAGAAATTCTCAGCCGGAAGGTATAACAAGGCCACCTGAAAAGTTGTGTTCGGCTGTCGTTTGCGGGGGGTGGTACCTGAACGCACAGCCTTCACACTGAACTACATGTCCAGGCCTTTTTGTACTTTTTGTTTTGAGAAAGAATTTCGCTACGCTGCCCAAGCTGGACTCCAACTTGAGATCCTCCTGCCTCAGCCTCCCCGCTAGCTAGGATTACAGGGGGTGCCAGCACTCCCGGTAATACTGAATACTATTTTCGAGGCTAGTCTCTTGACCCTCCAGCTCCAGCCCCACGCCCGAGAGACCTCAACCTCCCCGGTAAGGGTCCGTTGCGCGGGGATCTGTGCGGGTTTTCACCCCCGACACTTACCCGTGAGACTGTTTACAGTGAGCAGCGCGTGCCCAGGTGGGTTCGCTGGCGAGAGCGTTGCGGGAAAAGCACTTTCCGCGTGTCTCTCACTGGCCCGAGATGGAGCGCCTGTTCACGCTGGCAGGGTATTTTTTATTTTGACCACATGCCGCTTGTCACCAGCTCTGGTGTGCTTGTATTTATCTGTAGGGAGGAAAATGATACTAGAAAGCGGTTTTTGGTAGGATCCCACGGTTTGCTGGAGGACGAAAATGGAGTTTCAGCCTCGCATCGGGCTCTCTTGCATGGCCACTAGCGGCGCTGCGAACGGTCAGCAATGCATGTTCGCGTCTGGAGAGCGGAACTTGGATCCTTTTAAATAAAGCACTTGCTAATTAGAGGCTCTCTTTAACGAAAATGATCTAATTCTGCTGCTAAGTGCTAAGTCAAAAAAAAAGCTAAAAGAGACTTTACAAGAGCGCGCGTATTGATTGGCCTAAGTCAGCGCTGGCGCAGGGCGGAGCCTGAAGTCCCGGGCTCCGGGACGCCCCGTGCGCTGAGGGTGCGGGTCTGCGGCTGGATCGGCAGCGTGCCGGCCGGCGTCCGTGCGCACGGGAGATGGGTGGGGGGACAGGGGCGCCCCTGGGAAGGGCGGGACCCCGTCACCCACGGGGCAGCCGGGACCGCCGGACCCGGGCGCTGGCGGGGCGTCCGCTGGGCCAGGAGGGCAGCGGGATTCCGAGGGCAGCTCGCAGCCTGGTCCACTGAGTGCGCTTGTACTTTGCCTGGAAATCGAGGCTGGCAAGCCATAGAAAGAAATGAAAAATTATTTTATTTTTTCAGCTAGAACAGAAACGTAATTATTTTAGATAGAGAGGCCTCGCTCTTTGAAAAGCGTATTAGGATGTATTTCCTGTAAATTTCACCCCAGCCGAGGTGACAGCCAGGCCTGGTGACTCCTCCCCAAGGTGACTCCCCCTCTCACTGGGGAGCCTGAGGTCTGTCTCCTTGAAATCCCCAGCGTTCGCCCGGGTCGCATCCGGGTGCCACGGAAGCGTGAGTCTGGCCCCGACTTGGCATGTGATGATGCCCAGTTATGTACTGGAAGTGGGAGAGGCGGGCTGGTCCTGCGCGCGGCCTCTTCCTTTCCCGGGTGCCCACCCCGCCCCCCAGGCTGGCGCGGGACACGCGTAGGACGCAGGAGTGAAGGGGGCGCATCGCGCTGGGCCAGCGGGTGCCGTGGCCGGCAGACTCCTCGGGGCTCACTGTCGCCAGCCCCTGCGCTCGGGCTGCCCTGAACCCGGCCGTCGACGTGGTTAGGTGAGCGAGAGGCACCGAAGGGCTGCTGACGGACTCGCAGACCCCCGGCCTGTGTCCGCCGTCCCGCTCACAGCCTCTGTTGCACAGTGAGAAGCGAGAGTTTGAAGGCTACTTAGAGACGGTTGTGAATAGGGTATTTATTGTTTTGTTTTTTTGCCACGGCCTTTCAAATAAACTAGGCTAATAAATTCACTTTATTTCTCTGTATCTTACTATCCAGCAGAGACAGAGGCAAGGGTGATTTGGGGCGCTGCGGGATGAATCCCTGGGGCTGAACGCCACCCCATAGTAAGTGCCCAGGAAACCCCGGCAGATAGAAGAGTGATGGTGTGGTGCACACAAGAGGGGCCGTCGTGCACATACAGCCCCAAACCAGAGCCTTCCGGTCATGCTGCCAACCATTTCCAGTCTGGGTTTTAAAATGCTTGGTTCACAGTGTTCAACTTTAATGCAAAAATAGTTTCTTTAAAAAGTTACCTGTGGGCCAGGCACAGTGGTGCACGCCTGTAGTTCCAGCGTTGGGGAGGCTGAGGCAGGAGCATCGCTGTGAGTTAGTGGTCAGCCTGGGCTGTGTACTGAGACTCTCTCTCAAAAAACAAACCAACACAATAGGTTGCTCTCTTTTTGAATTTAATGCTGGAGAAGTACGGCCTCGCGTGGGTGCTGACACACGACGGGACAGAGCACGGGGCTCGCGGAAGCTGTGCAGCGTCCACTCGCTGCCCCTGGAGTCTCAGGCTGGAGGACAGTGCAGAGAGGGCACGGAGCAGGGCAGGGCGCTCTGGTCTTTACCCAGCCATGCACTCAGGGGGACCCGGGGACTTC
>PVIC010043920.1:0-15236 GCA_004025085.1 Thryonomys swinderianus
AAAAAAAAAAAAAAAAAAAAAAAAAAAAAAAAAAAAAAAAGAATGTTTCTCAAAAGAATTAGTGTCTATCCTCAGAAGACTCAAACTGGTGAAGCAGAGAGACATAATGATGAAATACTGCACTTGTATGTGCCAAATACAAATCTTACCACCATGTATTTGTCAATTAAATCTTTCCAAGAATCCTATAAAATAATTCAGTAAGAAGGGACTGCAGTTATGAAGAAAATATATCATTCCCAAAGTCCCATAACCTGTGCTTATCATTATCTGTAAACTTGCTACGGTAGATTCCTCTGACTGGCATGATATAGAATGTCTGGGCCTATCACTTAAACCCTTCGGATTTCCTGAGTGATAGTAATTTTTGTTGTTTAAAATGAGTCCTCAGGTCACACCAGAGTTTTTCTAAGGAGGTGACTTTACGTTTGCTCCTTAAATCGCCTCAGGAGAAAAGGAAGACCACTGAACAGAGAGGACAGACCTGTTCTAGAAGAGGATAGACCTCTAGAACATTCTAGCTCTAGAATGTTCTAGAATGACTGACCTCTGTAGGGCCAGTGCCGCAGGAATCCTGAGCGAGGCACTGGACAGGCTGGAGGAGTCTGGCTCTCCCTCCTCACTAGGTGCCCTGTTCTCCACTGAAACTTCCTACGTGTGCTCTTGGTAAAGAACTCATAGCTGGGCATGGTGGCACACACCTGTAGTTCCAGCATTCTGGAGGCCGAGGCAAAAGATCACCATGAGTTCGAGGACAGCCTAGGGTACACAGTTCAAAGCTAGCCTGAACTGCACAGTGAGACCCTGTCTCACACATGAAAAAGAACTCGTAACTGTTCAGTGAAGTTGCGTCTCTCAGATCATCAAGAAGGAAGGGAACAAGCACAGGACTTCAGGTTTCTCGTCTGTCAGACAGTGGCTGCGCTGGAGGGCAGTGGTCTGTGGCATGACCTTACCTGAGTGCCCACATTAAGTTTGGACACCCAGTAGAGAGCTTTCTGCTGGGAAGGAAGTGCCTCTTTTCATAACCGTTCCTGTTCTCCACACTTAGCTCTCTCTTGTCCATTCTCCAAGGTCCAATGCAAATTCTACCAAATTTCCTCGATAGCTCAAAGTTTCTTCTAGTTCCTTCACCTCTGAAATTCTTCAGTAGTTGAATGCCTGTATGGCATGAACAAGACCCTAGGTTCAATCTCCAGAATCTCAATCAACTAAAACTGATAGATTTTAAATAAGTAACTTCAGATCTCACAAATCTCCATTATAAAGGATATTTGCTATAAATTATTTTATTAAAAAATCAGATGCTCTAATAAGCCTAAATTTGGAAGCAATTGAAATGCACAAGTGTCATTAGGTTGACTCGAACTCTTTTGATTTGTGACATAGATAAGAATAAACAATGCAGTTTTCATCATGGTGGCTTTACAGCACAATTTTTTTTTTTCTTTTTGGAGACAGGGTCTCGCTTTGTAGTTCAGGCTGGCCCTGAGCTCACTATGGTGCCCAGGCAAGCCGCCGCAAACCCAGCAATCCTCCTGTCTCTACCTCCCGAGTGCTGGGATGACAGGCGTGAGCCACCACGTCCGGTGTTGTGGTATGCGGTGTTGATTGTTGGTGGGCGTAAGTCTCCACGCCCAGCATTCTATGTGGTTACCGGGGATCGAACTCAGGTCCTTGCGCTTGCGAGGCAGGCGCCAGAACCCCTGAGCTAACCCTCTGGCCCTACAGCACAATTTTAAGTTGGGGATTGTAATACCTCCTGCCGTGTCCTGGTTGCTTAGAATTGCTTTTGCTATTCTAGGTCTCTTGTGGTTCCAGATGAACAGACTTGTGCAACCATTATGGAGATCAGTGTGGAGATTCTTCAGAAAACTAGGATTAGAGGTCCCATTTGACCCTGCTATTCCCCTGCTAGGAAAATACTTGAAGGAATTAAAAGAATCATATTATAAAGACATATGTGCACCCATGTTCATAGCAGCTCAGTTGGTGATAGCCCAATCTTGCAAGCAACCCAGATGCTCATCAACTGGAGACTGGATAAAGAAGATGAGGGCTTTTTTATAAAATGGAGTATTACTCTGCCATAGAGAATGACAAGTTTCATTCATTTATGTGTAAATGGATACTCTTTGAGGACATACTAATAAATGAATTAAACAAATCACAGATATGTAAATACTGTATCTTTTCTCTGGTATGAGAACCTGTAGATGTAAAGGAGTTCTAGAATGTATGATCGATTTTGTGAAACAGAAAATATTCAAAGGGATGTGGTAGGGGGAAGTAATGAGGGGGAAAGAATAAATATGATTTGGAAAGAAGAACATGTATATAGGGGGTGGGCAGTTGTGAGTGGGTAGGGATGTGGGTAAAAATGAGAATGAATTTTGTGTCATATACTGGTACAAATTCCCCAATGTTGAGTGTGATTGTGAGCTGTATATAAAATGTACCAACAAAGAATTCAATTAAAAAATTAAAAAATAAATAATGGGCTAATTAATATGTGCAAGGATTTCAAAGACTCTAAGTCATGATTTTTTTGTTTGTTTTTGTTTTTGAGACAGGGTATGTGCTGGGAGCCAGCATGCCTTGGCATTGTGGTTCGTGGTACAGATTTCTGGTGGGTGTGAGTCACCACGCCTGGTACTGTTGTATGTGGTTACCAGGATCGAACCAGGGACCTTGAACTTGCTAGGCAGGTGCCAGAAACACCGAAGTAAATCTCCCATCCATAAAGGCTCTAAATCTTGACAAGCTGATGAATATGGAAAACATCTGGCCATTTCAGGCTGCCTTAAAGTTCTTAAAGCACTTCAGACTCTTTGGTTCTGAGGGCCTGTCATTGATATGTGAATGTTATCACTGTCTTCACTTCTCTGTGATCAGTGTTCTGAGTCTTTGTTCATCTTGCTCTAAAACGGGCCCTGTGTCTGTCCACTCATCTTTAATGTCCACCATGCTGTGACCTTGGATTCCATACTAATCAACAGACTGATTCACTCTTTCTAGAACTACAAGTATATGTATATGGAATTTTACTTGTGTGTTTGTTTTTATTGTCATAATTGCAGAAAAAAAAGAACAGAAATAAGATCTGCTTCCTGTAGCATCTCCTATAAGTTACTTTCTTACTTTTGTTTCTTTGAACTTCACTATTTATGAACAATAAGTTTACTTGCTCAAGTAAAGTATGTGTAAGAAAATTATATTAGGAAACAAAAGCAACAGACAAGCCACATAACATAGTCAAAATCACACAAACAGAAATGGCGAAGCCAGAATTTACACAGAACTCCACATTCCTTTTCCAAACAGAGTTCTAAAAGTCCTTTACTTGCCAGAGAATTTCCTCAGTACCTGTTTAAAATAATTAAATAAATAATTATTAAATAATCTCCTCAGTACTTGTTTAAAATGCACAGTTGTCCTGACCTTTCTCCTCATGGAAGCCCAGAAATGGTTTCCAGAAATACGCTTTCATGTGTCCAGAAAGTTCACAGAAATAACAGACTTTTAAATGATAGTCAAGCAACAGTGGAATAAAGCATCTGAAATGCAAATCACTTTTCCACTCAAAGGGTAGTTTCATGGAAAGTGTCCGGCTCCCGGAAAATAAGGGTTTATAGTGACAAATGTCTTTTCAGGGATGATTATGGCTTTGTGCAGGGGTGATGCCAATAAATCTTCTCTACAAAGCTGGAGTCGTGGTCCAGGCTGACAGTAAATCATTTCCCTGGCACCACAATTTCAAAAGGAAAGCAAGTGAGGACAGTATTATGGATGTTGCTTCCTGGCATCGGCTATCTGAAGATTAGTTGTGTCGGTATAACTTTTTTCTCATGACCTATTTTTAAGTTAAGAATATAAATATATACCCATTCCAATAATTAAGATTGGAAATGAAATAAACCACAGACTGAAATATCCAAAGGGAAATCAGCCTTCTGTACACTAAATAAGCAGAGGTTCTCTCTGTCTTTTTACTGTATAAAGTCAAAGTAAACCATTTTAACTTTCATCAAGACACCAAAAGAGAAATACTAATTTACAAATAGGACCTTAGTACTATTCTAGTTAGTACTAATTCAGTTTATTGAGATTTTCTCAAATTTTTTTGAAAGAGGAATGATACAATTTTTCTTTTCCTCATTACTGCAATTTGAATATGGCTTTTAAAAAAGTTAAAAAAGAGACTTCCAAAGTCTCAATAAATGCCAAGTTTCTGGAATAAATTCATCGTTAAAGAAAAAGTGCTTATGCAAAGGCATGCAGTTTAAAAAAAAGAAAAGAAAAAGAAAGAAAATGTAAAGCTTGGAAATGTCTGGTAGCAAAGGAAGAAAACTGGGAAGTAGCTAGAAGAAATCAAGCTGAGTGACGGCTCGCCGGGACAGCCAGCGCCTCAGGCAACGGGAGAACAGAACGCGGTCGCTGTCGGGGCGAAGGGCCACGGCAGCCTCCCAGGGCTCGAGGGGAGCCCTGCTGAGCTCATCCGGCCCAGACTGGACAGGGCCGGCAGGCCTGCCACGGGGAAGCCGGGGGTGGACGGGTGCCTGCCCGGTCCTGGCGGCCTGCGACCGTGGCTCCCTGAGCAGCGGGCGCGCGCGGGGCACTCGGCCGCCTGTCGGGCGCCCCAGCCGCACCCTGCTGCGGCCGACGAGGAGGCCCGCGGCCCCGGGGGGAGGGGGCGCCTCAGGGCGGCGCTCTGCCTCTCTGACGGGATGGCGCGCGCTACAGACACCGGGGCCGAACGCAACCGGCAGTTCCTGTGCTGTAAGCACAACCCACCAAGACTTTCTGTCACAGTTTCTGCTCAGAGTCCGTGCAGAGCTTCCAGGATCACCAGGGCAGGGCGCGGAGAGCCCTCCCCAGGTGAGCAGCATCGGCCTCACTTCCTCGGGTCCCACCGACGCCCCCTGTGACACGGACCTAGCTGAGAAGCCGGCTGAAGCACGGAGTGCCGGGAGGGGCGGCGGGCTCCGGCGCTGCCGGCAGCCACCGGGCTCCTGCCAGGCCCACAGCGGGCCGGCCACTAGCCTCGAGCCCTCTCCCCTCTGCGCCGTGGGGCTCCGCCCTCAGCCGGCTCTCTGAAGGGTAACCCTAGCGACACGCTCTTGCCTGTGGAAAATTCAGGGATTAGTTTTTCTCCAAGGCAAACTGGCAATTAATTTCTTCTCCTTCATTCAGCAACTGCTCCTCACCCTTAAAACTAAGGTGCCCATGCTTTTTAATATTGAGGCCAAATACCTCTGACCAATGAATTTTTTTTCAGCTTTTCTCTTTTAATTGCTGCCCAAATACCTTTGTTTTTCCTTATTTACCATCTTTTTCTTTTCTTTTCCTTCTTTACTTTCCCCCATGAGGACAGTATTATGGATGTTGCTTTCAGTTCCTCTTTCCCTTTGAACATTTTCTTCCTATTTCACCTTATCTATCATACATTTTGGACCTAATTTATGCCTTCAGTTTCTCGCACTAGTGAAATAATACTGTATTTATACATCTATGTTCTATTTATTTCACATATGAGTATGGTCTTAAGGTACATCCATTTAGCTACTGATGTCTCAAGTTATCTTTCATTATGGCTGTGTCATATTGCATTTATAGAAAAACCACATCTTACATATCCACTTACCAATTGATGGGCCTTTGGACTGTTTCCAAGATTTAGCTATCACAAACTGTGCTTCTATAAACATGGGTGTGCATATGTTGCTGTAGTACAATTGCTTTTGATTCTTTCATGAATAAACACAGCAGGGAAACAGCAGGCAAATGGGACCTCTAACCCTAGTTTTTTTGCGGAATCTCCACACTGATTTCCATAGTATTGTACCAGTCCACAACCTCCCCCCAAAGGTGGAGAAGGTTTCCTTTCTCTCCATAGCTCTCCCAGCGTTTCTTAGCTGATTTCCTCAAAGCAGCCATTCTTTGTGGAGTGAGGTGAAATCTCAGTGCTGCTTCCATGTGCATCTCTTGAACAGTGATGCTGAACACTGTCATGTTTATTTGCTGCTTCTAGTTCTTCATCTGAAAAATATCTGTTCATTTCAGATGCCCATTTTTTTTTAATAAAATACTCTTTTTTTTTTTTTTTTTGAGACAGGGTCTCGCTTTGTAGTTTAGGCTGGCTCTGAGCTCACTATGTAGCCCAGGCAAGCCTCGAACTCAGCAATCCTCCTGCCTCTGCCTCCCGAGTGCTGGGATTACAGGCGTGAGCCACCACGTCCAGCTGGATGCCCATTTTTGAATTGTTTTTTTTTTTAATTTAGAAATCCAATTTTTAGAAGTTCTTTATATATTCTAGATAGTAGTCCTTCATTTCAGGAACAACTGGTAAATTTTTTTCTACATTACAGGCTGCATTTTGCTCTGTTGGTGGTTTCTCTTGTTATGCAGAAACTTTTCAATACAATGAGATCCCAGTTGTTGATTCTATGTGCTAGTTCCCATGATACTGAGGTTTAAACATTCATTTTTATGACTGCTCTGATGACAGTTCAGTATGGCTGTGAAGTCAAATAAATTCTTAAGTTGGAATCAGTCATATTAAGTTATATAAGGGCCCGGGATTTAACTCAGTGGTTCCAGCATCTGCCTAGCAAGCACAAGGTCCCAGAATCAACCCCCAGTAACCACATACCACAATGCTCAGCGTGGTGACTCACGCCCACCAGCAATCAGTACCACATACCACAAGGCCAACACTCAGGAGGCAGAGGCAGGAGGATTGCTCAGTTTGCCTGGGCTACATATTGAGCTCTGGACCAGGCTGAACTACAAAGCAAGTCCCTGTCTCAAAAAAAAAAAAAAAGTTAAATGTCATTTATTGATGTTTGAATATTTCTAGACAGCACAAAACCATTCAAAAATTATTCTTATGAAAGACACAAGATAGATAAGAACCAAAAATGCTTGTGAAATATGCAAAATCAATATCACAATTTTTTAAAAGAAAAAAATGTATTTTAAAGGAGTTAAGCATGGGCTTTAGAGTCAAACTAACTTCACTAGCTGTACTCTGTGTCCCCAGTCCCATTTATTATTATTATTATTATTATTATTATTATTATTTGTACTGAGAATAAAACTTAGGATCTTGTGCTTGCCAGTTAGGAACAGCACCACTGAGTTAAATCCCCAGACCCTATCAGTCCTTTTTAAAGCTTCAATTTTTCTTGGTTGGAGGAAATAGTAGTCCTGTCCCCATGCATGATGGGGAGTAGGTAACATGTGCAAAGCAGCTAGCATAATGCTTCACATAGAATAAGCACAATTATAAGGACTTATTATAATATTGATATATTTTCATTTTCAAAGTAAAGAATCTCAAAAATACTTGCTATACTATTAGAATTTTTGAAAGGCCAAATTATTAAATGCAAAATATTTTCCTTAGGCTAGACTTGGAGAATATTATCCTATGGAAACCAAGAAACTTGATCAAAATGAACTCAAAGACAAAGTGCTCTACTTAGGATAGAAAAGTCAAACCTACGACATACCATGCCCCACACTGAACCCCTAATTGTCACACTTTCTTCTGAACCTGTCTTGCTGCTGGCTTTCCTTATTTTGGTGAGTGGTTCATTTGTCTTTCTAGGGGTTCGGGATAATTATGTACTGGTTATCTGTGAGTCTTCTTTTCTCTTTCACACCCCTCCCCCATCCATGTACAAATCTGTGACTCCTCCAACATATTTGACTACTTGTCTCTATAACCTGTGATCCCTTTGTCTTCTCTAAAACAGCAGAAAAACTGTAAAATCTCACTTTCATTTTACATTTCTGTAAATATAAATAAGTAATGTAATAGCCATTATTAGTTTTACTTTTAGTAGTTTTAATTTTTTTTTTTTTGAGACAGGGTCTCACTTCGTAGTTCAGGCTGGCCCTTAGCTCACTATGGAGCCCAAGCAAGCCTCGAACTCAGCAATCCTCCTGCCTCTGCCTCCCGAGTGCTGGGATGACAGGCGTGAGCCACCACGCCGGGCACTGTGGTATGTGGTATTGATGGCTGGTGGGCGTGGGTCACCACGCCCAGCATTGTATGTGGTTACCGGGATCGAACTCAGGACCTTGCGCTTGTGAGGCAGGCGCCAGAACCACTGAGCTAAATCTCTGGCCCAGTAGTTTTAATTTTATATATTTACATTTTATAAGCTTCAAAACCTCTCTAGGTATTTAAAAAAACAAAAATATGAAAATAAAGAATGTTGATTATCTTTGCTGCTGTACATAGAGCAGTACATGTAGATGTAGCTCAAAATTTTCATGCAAATCATCACAAGATGAAACGTGGCAATTGTAAACCTGTCATTTCATGATCAGTATGTAATTATCAGCACAAGCTGTGCGGCAGGCACTGCACTAGCGTTTCTCCTGTCACTAACCACGGATGACTCTCTACTTGGCAACCTTGCTCTGATTTTGTGTTTTACTGCTCTCCTCCTGCTGGGACAGTACTGGGATTCTGACAGTGAGGCGCCCGGAGGAGGAGCAGGAGGAGGCGTGTTTCTTGGCCTTTCGCCCTGATGCTCAGAACCCTGTTTTCATGAACTCCAGATCCGGCAAGTGTCCAGAGGAACAGCGAGCGCGGGTGAGGAGAGCAGTTTGGATCTGATCCTCACCGGAACTCACATGGACACTGCTCACCAGTGCCCTGCCAGCGACCCAGGCCTCGCTCTCCTGAAGCCCGGCAAGCCCAGCCGCGCGTCGGGCTCTGCGACTCCGCGCCGTCGAGGCTGAGATGCTTCAGACCGGCCGTCCCTCGTCCGCCCTGCAAGGGAGCACAGAGGTGCTGCTGGACTTTCCTGCCACCCGGCCCTCGGGGCAGTGACTGGGGCAGAGAAACAAGGCAGGTGACACAGGGCAAAGTAGTGGCAGCAGAGAGAAAGCTAACGTACCCTGCAGTTTACTGCTGCTCCTAATGTGCCCAGGACTATTTCAGTCCCATTTCAGGTATGTACCAGATTTTTAAAAATTCCTTATTATTCCTTACTCACGCATTTTGAGGTTCTTTAAATCAGAAACTGGGGTGAGGGGCGATCCTCCCTCTGCTGCATTCACTGCATTTCCCCAGGGCGCCGGCAGCTGACGTATCCACAGTTGCTCCCACTGCAGCACGTCAGGGAGGGAAACGCCCCTCTTCAGCCCTCGCTCGGACAGTAGCAGCAAATCAGCACCCATCATACTTGCTCGTCTTCCTCCTCACTGTCCACACCTCCAGGCTGGGTCTGCGCAGTGGCGTCTGCTGGTACAGACTCAGTCTCCCTAAGACAGAGGCGAACGAAACCTCAGATCTGAAACAGGAACTCTAAAAGGTGTGCATCACACTGTGTGCCGATGTCCGCCTCTTCTTGTCCCTTCTATCACCTTGACTCTGATGCCCACTGTGCCAACTGTCTTTTGGAGACCCACTCGTCAACATCTACGAGCTTCTTATGCTGCAGGGCTTTCCGCCTCTGTCTCGTTTCTCGGACGGCACCTGTGGCTCTGGCTGGCTTGGAACGCGTTCAGAGAGAGCGAGCGGCAGGTCCCAGCTTCCCGCAATGAGAATAAAGCCTGAGACTTCAAACAAAGTCCAAGACGGCGGGAACAGAAGAAACACAGTACGTTAGTGAGGGCTAGAAGCAGCAATTTTGGGACAATGACGGAGAATTTTCTGGGAAAGGAGCTGAGATTTAGGGAATTGTTATTATTAAGCAGGATTACAACAGTGCACACACAGCTCATGCACCCAAGACAGTAACAGGTCAGATTCTGAGTGTCTGAACAGATCTTCCTGACTCATTCTCATACTAGAATATTACCTAAAAGCAATAAAATAAGCAAAGAGGGACAATTCTATTCCTAATTCAATTCCTGCTAGAAGAACTAAGTTTTTCGACTGCCAAGGTCACTGAGCTCGGACAAGGTGAGCTTAGTGCTGAGGGCCATCTTCCCTTCCACAGAGAGGAGCTGTCTGTGGAGCAGGCCGGGGAGGAAGAGACACCAGCGAGAGACAGGCGGAGGGGCAGAGAGAATGCAAAGGCAAAGGCTGTGACTGTGAGGGCAGGGGAGGGAGCAGCAGCTGAAAGGTAGAGAGGGATCCACCGGAAGGATCAGTCTCGTACAGGCCACGTCTAACTTGCTTGCACACATTTTAGGTTGTACTGAGTCTCCAGCAGCAATTTTCCAAACAGTAAGTACAGACACAGAAATGACATTCTATTTATTCAGCAGTTATTCAGTGCCAGACACTGCTAGATGCTCTCATTGAAATCTAGAGCCAGTCACAGTGGCACCTTCCTGTCATCCAGCCCTCTGGGGGCTGAAGCAAGAGGATCACAGTTCAAGCCTCGCTTGGATTACAGAGTGAGCTCTGCAGTGGCACACTGTTTCCAAAAATAATAATAATCTGTTAAGTCTCTGGAAAATTGTTTAGGTGAAAAAATTAATGTGTGTAAATATATAAAGTAATACGTAAAAGCTGTTACGATGAGAGAGATAAATACTTTAGAAACACGAAGGAAAGAGACGTTACTGTTCTGCAAGTGAATGAGCGGGAGAGAGTGTACGGAGAACTCTCTTCAGACACAGGTAGGGTGGTGCTGCTGTGCCCGCCTTGCCAGCGCAAGGGCTAGTTTGATTCCTGGTAGGCGGAGGGGAGGGGAAGTTGCTAGAAGTCAAAAGATAAGTAGAAGAGTGGTAAATAATTATGAATGGGGACACGTATAGTAAGCCTTACATTGGTTTGAGAGACTTTAAGTTTCATATAATTTGGATTAATGCACTATATTGTCAATATTCTGCAAAGTCAAACAGGAAAATAAAAGCTTGCATTCAACTGTCTGCTATGAATATTGTTCACTGATTTTCTTCAGTCTTTTTACTTAAAAGTATGTTAAACATCACTTTGTGCTGTGCTGTAGTCCGGCTATGGATTTTAAGGGGAATGGGAAAACATGAGAATTCAATTGTGTTATATACTGGTGCAAATTCTTAATATAGTGTGTGATCACGATATGCATATATAATGTACCAATAAAGATTCAAATTTTAAAAAAGACAGATCTAGTTTAAATCTTGCTTCTGTTGCCTACTCGTTGTATGACCCTGAGCACAGTAATATGTGAGTTGTCCTCGTTCCCGCATCTGTGCGGTCTTACACATTTCTTTGGTCCCATTGCAGGTGCTCGGACCACCAGGCTCCAGACTCTCCACACGCGGCAGGGGCCTCGGCTGCCAGTCGGGGCGGAGCAGAGCGGCCGAGGCAGGGGCCATGGGGCTGCGGTGAGCAGCCTCGCACAGACCTTCGCCACGCACAAGACCAGGAGGCAGGATTTTAAAAACATGTGATCTGTCACAGTGAGCCGAGGCTCAGAGGGACTAGCACGTGACAGAGGCTTTCGGTGACAACGGAATACACGTAGAGAGTTAATAACATCTCACTTTTTTATCTCTTCTGATGATTCTTTCTAGATGTTTAAGTGGCAGTTTTTTTCCTTATGACCAGTCCTAAAATGGGATATGGTCCTGTGCTAGTACTTAAGGTCAGTGAGAGGTGCACCTTAAAGGTATCTATTTTAAGATTCTGTATCCTGGCCTACTCTGCAAACCATACTTTAACAGATCTTCTTTTAAAAGCAGTTTGAGTGACACTTAAAAGACTCTTCTTTTTAAAATAAACACATAGTGGGCCAGAGATTTAACTCAGTGGTTCCAGTGCCTAATAGCAAACTCAAGGTTCCTGGTTTGATCCCCAGTAACCACATACAATACCGGTTGTGGAGACTCACGCCCACCAGCAATCAGTACTACATACCACAAATGCTGGGCTTGGTGGCTCAAGCCTATAATCCCAGCACTCAGGAGGCAGAGGCAGGAGGATTGCTGAATTCAAGGCTTGCCTGAGCTACATAGTGAGCTCAGGGCTACCCTGAACTACAAAGCAAGACCCTGTTTAAAAAAAAATCAGAAACATCTGCTCATCAAAAGACACCTTTAAAAAAAATTAGAAAGTAAGACAAAATTTATTACCAAGGCCTAGAATAATTATGTTACACATTTGATAGAGTGGAGGTATTGTTTTAATAATATTCTAGTAGAATAAAATTCTAGTAGAATAATATTCTAGTAGAATAAAAAATGAATGTTACAAATTTTGATGCAAAAATAAAGGAAAGTTGAAAATGGGCAGGAAACAAGTTTGAATAGTTATGTTAATATTTTACTAATATCAAAAATTAGATGATCTTGACAGTTCATGAATGGAGGAATAGCAGTATCGTTATAATATTTAAAGATTAAAAGGACCAAAAAAAATATTAAAAGGACCAATTGGGCTGGAGATTTAGCTCAGTGGTTCTGGCACCTGCCTCCCAAGCTCAAGGTCCTGAGTTCGATCCCAGTAACCACATAGAACACTGGGCGTGGAGACTCACGCCCATCAGCCATCAATACCACACACCACAGTGCCGGGCGTGGTGGCTCACGCCTGTCATCCCAGCACTCGGGAGGCAGAGGCAGGAGGGTTGCTGAGTTCCAGGCTTGCCTGGGCTCCATAGTGAGCTGAGGGCCAGCCTGAACTACAGAGCGAGACCCTGTCTCAAAAGAAAAAAATGTTGCCTACTTATAAAAATTGGAGCTATGCAAAAGAGTATAATGAAGAAGGGAGTCACTTGAAATCCCTCCAGGCAGTTATAAACTATGGGTTTTTCTTCTTCTATCCTATCCCTCCCTCACTCTATCTATCTATCTATCTATCTATCTATCTATCTATCTATCTATCTATCTAATCTATCATTTCCGTCTAAAAGCAAGATCATAGATTGCATGTCTTAAAACATTGAAATATTAAGGAATGGTCACAAAACGAAAAGCAAAGTTTCCCTTTCCTTTTTAGTTTTGTTTGTATTTTATGTCTCCAAACCAATATCACAAAGGTTAGATGTTGCTTTTATTTATTTAATTCTTCACTCAGATAACTCCAATAACATGCTTTTATGACTTTTTAAAAAATTTACCAATGGATACTATCTATTGACATCTAGCTATAAAAACTAAGAATTCAGTTATTCATGTTACTTCACCCTTTTTTCTTCCTACGTGTCCTAATAATCACATTATTACTTATATTTCTATTAGTCCCTTTTTTTTTTTTTTGAGACAGGGTCTCGCTTTGTAGTTCTGAGCTCACTATGTAGCCCAAGCAAGCCTCGAACTCAGCAATCCTCCTGCCTCTGCCTCCCGAGTGCTGGGATGACAGGCATGAGCCACCACGCCCGGCACTGTGGTATGTGGTATTGATGGCTGGTGGGCGTAAGTCACCACACCCAGCATTCTATGTGGTTACTGGGATCGAACTCAGGACCTTGAGCTTGGGAGTCAGGTGCTGGAACCACTGAGCTAAATCCCCGGCCCAGGCAACATTTTTATAAGAAGAAAATTAAGATGTTTCTCTTTTAAAAAAGAAAAAATTGAGAACATCAACCTTGCTGAGTAATTTACTGCCTCCTAGAAAATATTATCTGATGGTCCTGGAGCTGTGTTGGGAAGATACTGGTGGAAACGTCACACTGTTGTTGACTTGTTGACTGCACTAGTATGCTACACTGAATGCAGACCACTGTTATTTCACTGGGTCAAGTCGGGAAAATCTGTGATCTCAAAGTGCCAGATAAGGCTAAAGAACAGTTGCTGACCATTCAAGCAAAAAATTCTCAAAAGCATAGAATTACTGTAAAATAACACTGAAATTTTTTCAATGTCTGTGAAAGTAAGAAAATCCTAAAATATACTTAGGGAAGTGTGTCTACAATGTGTGCTGACATAAGTTCTTTGGGGATTCTTCTCTAAGACTGTGCCTACACCCACAATTAGGTCATCCTGCATGCAGAAGAGTCACTTTCTTTAGTCAGTTCTTGTAATTTGCTTATGGCCAATGGTGGTGTCTGGAGCCATCTGCTCCTTAGATACAGAAATTCCTGTAGGATCCCCACTAGTGCTGTGATATTGGTGTATGTGTGTCCTACATTAGGTGTGTAGGGAGTACATTACACGCCTATAGAAATGCGTTTTATACGAAACAGATCACTGTTCCAGAAAGCGGTCATCAGGTTACCTTGGCCAGTGCACACACAACCCTTTTGGGGATTATTCTCAGGAAAACATCAAATAGAAGCTCTTGCTAGTGGTTTGAACTTTGTTTAATTACTGAAAAGACTGGAAAAAATGAAGCACCTACCAAGCCAAAACATATAATCTACCAAAGTTGAAAATGATATATAATGGTAAAATCCTGATTAAGAATCATCTTTGGATTTTTTAAAGATTATACTAATGAGGTATGGTAGACTTCACAAGTGTTATCAAGATGCCTCTACTTTCTTTAATACTTTCATAATAACAGTGTCAGGCATTTACAGTACAATTATTTCTTAAGCAAAGTATCAAAGGCACAATCCTTAAAAAGAAAAAATAAACCAATAAAATGGAACTTCTACTCATCAGGAAATTCTGTTAAATGAACAAAAAGATATCCATAGTAAGAGCAAAGATTTGTAAATCATATATCCAAGATAGTACCTGTATTCCAAATAATATTAAGAAAATAACTCAACTTTAAAAAAAGAGCCAAGAGTTTGAACAGATAATCCATAAAGAAATTTATGTACAGTGAATGAGCATGTAAAAGACATTTCATATTACTACTTGTTACGTAAATGCAAAATAAAACCACAATGAGATATCATTCGTTTGGCTACAGTAAAAATAACTAACAAATATTGGAAAGAATGTAGACTGGAATTCTTATTTAACCCTGGGTGGAAATTTAATGAGCTAGCCATTCTGGAAAAAACATCAGACAACTTCTTAAGAAGTTAAACACACACATAGTGTATTATCTATCTAGTCTACTCCTAAATTTTTACCCAAGAGAAATGAAGAAATGAACATAAAATGACTGGTGCACAAATGTTCATAGCAGTTTTATGTGCAATAAAAATACATGCAGAAACATGGATGAACCTCAGAATAAGTATGAGAGGAAAAGGGTACCAACAATAAAAATTACATGACTCTATTTATATCAAATTCTAGGAATGGAAACTAATATATAGTTATAATATATAAGTAACATACAGCAGATCAGTGATTGCCTGGGCTGGCACAGAGGAGGTTAGGGAGGATTAAAAATAGACATGAACACTCGGGAGGCAGAGACAGGAGGATTGCTGAGTTCG
>PVIC010043921.1:0-15223 GCA_004025085.1 Thryonomys swinderianus
AAAAAAAAAAAAAAAAAAAAAAAAAAAAAAAACACTCAATAAAATTTTAAAAAGTAATTGAGAGACTACAAAAAAGTTTTGGCACTATCACATGTGAATAATTAGCATCTTTGCAGACCTGTTTAACAGAAAAAAAGACATGGACAACCAATTCACAAAAATCTATATTAAATTGGTCATATATATCCAAATAAGCTTATGAAAAAGTGTCAATACCAATCATAATTTTAAAACTATAAAACAGCATATCATTTCTAAGTTATCACACTGGCAATAATTAAAATGTACAAAAAATTCTGACAAACTCACTAAAAAAAAAACTGATCTTCTTTTGCAGGATCTAGAAAGACAAGAGCTCATGTATGTACATTATGAGTCTACATTGCAGCTATTTGGAATTTACTCTAAAGATATATTTCCAGCAGTATGAATATTCACACACCATACACACACAACACATAAACGCACAGTAATTTATTATAACATTGTGTATAGCTATCAAAAAACTACAATGAGCAGCTATTCATAGAAACTGGTGGAATCACACTATAGTACACACAACATAATACAGCTATATAAAATTATATGAACTAATTGAGGGAACTTCTTGAATTATTTTTGAGATTGTAAATGGTGAAATAACATAGCTTTACTCTTTCTGGAAGAATTAAGCCAATGCATGTGTATACACAGTATGCAAAATGTATCTATATATTTAAAACATTATTACACGTAAACATGTTTTTGTTTTTACAGGATAAGTTTTAATAGTAAAGATAGAGGGAAGATAGGAAAGGGCACCAGCTAGGTCAAGGTGTCCATTGTGGCCCATGGACAAAAGTGGAGGCCAGCTCCTAAGGATCAGCTGAGGCCTGGGGTCTGGTCTTTCATGGTGTTAGAGCTCTGGTATCCTGAGGGCTGAGGGACAGTCCTTTTCCCAGAGAGGGACATTTCTGTCTGTGCAGTCTCAATATTGAGGGCTCTGCCTTTCCCAGAATCCAAGTATTAACACATTCAGTAGATGGCTAGAGACTTCAGGCCACAGTTAACTGTCCCTGGCAAAACTCCATTTTAGAAATGCTGTATTTGCAGACGTCACGAGTTCATATGAGCTCATACTGGATTAGGATAGGCCTTAAATCCTATGATTGGTGCATCATAAGATCGCAAGCTGGGGAAGGTGGTGAACACTTGTAATCAGCACTGAGGGTGGGTTTCAACTCTGGGCAATTTAGAACACTTATGGAGAAACAAGACACCTGTGAACATATATTTTCATATGTATAAATATGCATATTTATCCACCATGTAAACAAACATAAACAGAAGCAAATAAAATAAGATAAACTATAAGTGAATGAAATTGTATTCCAATAGGAGATACATACAAACAGGATGAAAATTGTAGATTAAAATAGGAGAAAATGGATTCAACAAGGTGGCATTTAATATATTGTAAGATACAACTATCTGAATGCATTTTAAATTAGCCATTCTGCTCATTAGCAGTTTAAAAAAAAACTGAAAGCTATAAGGAAGCTTTGGGATAATGTAGGGATTTTATATTATCCCCCAAAATCAAGAGCTCTATCAGCTGCAGACTGGATGAAGAAGATGTGTTCACTTTAATAAAATGGTGTATTACTCTGCCATAAAGAATGATAAGTTTGAGTCATTTATACTCAAATGGACATACCGTGAGGACATACTCATTAGAAATAAATAGGTCACTGATATGTAAATATGTATCTTTTCTCTTTTAGGAGAAAATAAGCTCTAAAATATGATATATATTGTGAAATAGAAAATATTAAAAGGGAAAAGGGGGTAAGGGTTAGTAAAGGAAAAGAAAAAATTTGATGGTCAAAAAAGAAGCAAAACATGTAAAGAGGGCGAGGGACTGTGAGAGAGAAGGAAAGGAAAAAAATGAGAATTAAGTTGTGTCATGTACTGGTACAAATTCTCAATGTTGAGAGTTATCATGATGTGTACATAGACTGTACCAATAAAATCAATTAAGAAGTTAAAAAAAAAAAGAACTCTATACCCTCTAGTGATACCAAGGAACAAGTAAAACTTTAAAAGTCAGGAGTCAACTTCTTTGTATGGTCATAAATATTTACTTTAAACTTAAAAGATTTAATTTTCTCTATTTTCTTATATTCACTATTGCAAATTTGTTATCTTGTAGCTCAAATTTCTAAATGTATTTCTAAAAACTACAATGAACAAATTTGTTTGACTCAATAAAATATTTTCATGAGAAGTTTTTCTCTGTACAGGCAGAGTAACATGCAAAGATAATGACTGAGGTGGAATCTAAAATTAAAGGAGAAAAAGTACAAAATCTTTGCCCAGAGTCCATTGTAAGTAAAAGATATAAAATTCTTGAGAAAGGAGTAATGTTATTCAGGATTATCTAAATAAAGATGATCAGGCCAATGGCTAAAAAACAAAAGTAAGAATAATTTTGAACCAGTTTTACTCTTCTTAGAATTAAAAAATAAAGCCATTAAAATTAACAGTTATGCTGTTAACAGTAAGTACCTGTTAAAATGAAGCAGTTAATCACCAGGAACAGCATATTAAAACCGTTAATTTGGAGGCTTGAAACTTTCTTTTAATTAGAGCTGTAGGATACCTTTCCTGTTCAAAGTAAATCTGAGAAATCATGGCTCTGTGTCATTCTTATGAAATATCACAAAGAAAAATGCTTTTTTGGAATGAAAGGCCAGGGTGTTGAGGAGAGGATTAGACTTCCCTCAAACTTGTCCATACCCTTACACCCTTGTTTTTAAACACTGAAGTAACACAGAGTAACAGTACTCTTTGTTTCTGGATAGAGATAAAAGCTTTCTGTATGGAAAAGCATTCTCAAGTGAGTGGGTTATTTGTAGATGATTTAAATATTTAAAGAGAAAGCAGGCCCAAGAACAAGATCTAAAATGTGTCATCACAGGAAGAGCTGGGAACCTGTACATGATATATCTTGGTTACTCTTTTTTTCCCAATCCCTTTTCTTCTCTTCAATCCCTCTTCCCCTTATTTTAAATATTTCTTTATTTTTTAAATTAAATTCTTTACTGGTACAATTTATATACATCTCACAATCACATATAACTTTGTAGAATTTGTACCAGTATATGACACAAATTAATTCTCATTTTGACCCATATCCCTACCCACCCACACCTCCCCACCCCCTTTATACATACTCTTTTATTTTCTTTCTGAATCATATTTATTCCTTCCCCTCATTACATTCCCACACCAAATTTCCTATTGAAATTCCCCACTCAATAAAAGCTGTCATACTTTCTAGAGCTCATTTGCATCTACAGGTGTTCATGTCAAAGAGAAGATCCAGAATATTTCTTTAGATTTTTTCCTTCTTTTCTCCTTTTCTTTTTGAACTTTTAAATACTAGAAGAAAATAAACAAAGAAGTGAAATAATGTCTACTGCAGGTATAACATCTAGTTAAGTAAGTCATAAATTGAAAATGAATCCACAAAAGCTTAGGTACTAGGAAAAGTGATATCACACTTCCTAATGTTATTGAGGTCAAATGTGGACTTATAGTTTTATTTACAAATAAAATAATAATCGCAACTAGGCTTCACTGGATTTTTACTATACACTATATATAGCTGACAGAACACAGCATACTGATATTAAATTCTAGTTGTCATAAAGTACTACTAAAGTACTACTAAACAGCCACTAAGATGTTCCCTTTGAAAATATTAGAAACTGGTAGAAAAATATAATAAAATTATCGAGGGTCTCAGATTTATCATTTGGTGGAGCCAGCTGTGTGGGCCATACAGTGTGCTAGATAAAGATTTGGGCCCAGACCCCACAAGATTTGACTGCTAATATGTACTGTGTAACTACTTCAGTTCTTTCAGTTTCAGGATAAAGTTTCAGAAAAATATAAAATAGAAAAATAAAAATACCTCAAAGAGTACTTCAAAGTTTCAAATTTGCATCATTTGTATTACACAAATGTTCAAGAAATACACACTGCTAAATGAAACAGAAATGAATGGTCTTAAAATTTCTATTCCAGCCGGGCGTGGTGGCTCACACCTGTAATCCCAGCACTCGGGAGGCAGAGATGGGAGGATTGCTGAGTTCGAGGCTTGCCTGGGCTACATAGTGAGCTCAGGGCCAGCCTGAACTACAAAGCGAGACCCTGTCTCAAAAAAAAAATCTATTCCACAAGTAAAACCTTACTATTTCTATCATATAAAAATAGAATATTAATTGTATTGATTTCTGGCAAAAACTAATTAGAGTGCTGGAGATTTAGCTCAGTGGTTCCCAGTGCTTGCCTTGCAAGTGCAAGGTCCTGAGTTTGATCCCTGGTGACCACATACAATGCTGGGTGTGGTGACTCATGCACACCAGCAATCAGTACCATATACTACAGTGCCAGGCATGGTGGCTCACGCCTGTAATTCCAGCACTTGGGAGGCAAAGACAGGAGGATTGCTGAGTTCCAGGCTTGCCTGGGCTACATAGTGAGCTTGGGGCCAGCCTGAACTACAAAGTGAAACTCTGTCTCAAAAAACAAACAAACAAACAAAAAATAACTAATTAGAAATTCAAGTTAATCTACTATAGCATGTAAGAATAAGGAGAAAGGTTTTTCTAAGAGTCTGTTTTTCTATTGAATTGTATTTTCTATTTAATTTATGTTCTTCCTTTCAGTTCATAATTTTGGCTGTTTTGTGTTTTAAAATATCCTTTAACAATTTTATTAAGGTAGAAGTTTAGATAAATGACATGATCACTTTTTAATTTTAAGCTTTAAATGCTACAGATTTTCCTCCAACCACTTCTCAAGCTCGATCTATCTATAAAGAGTACATATTCATACTACTCTTTTCTCTGTTTTCAATGATTCATGGATTATTTTAAAATGTGCACTTCAATTCCAAATATTTAAAAATTTGAAAATTATTCTCTATGAATTTCTCTTGTGAGAATTAAATATTTTGCTTAAGAACAAATATTTTGAATGATTTCTATATACTATTTGAAAACATACTGAGACATACTTAATGCCTGGGGTTCTTTCTGTCAAAATGACTGTTTTATACCCACATTAAAGTATAAATGAAAGGATGTCTGAGTCTAGTTACAAAAATGTAAAATACAAGATGTTAACTCATAGAGCTCAGTTCATTTACTCCTTTTAACTTTGTTTCTATTAGTTTCTAAAAGAAGAATGTTATGTAGCTATTTTGACTATTTTTCTTATCCAGTTTGACAGATTTTGCATGGCACGTTTTGCTACTTAAATATAAGTACTTTTTGAAATTATATATCTTGTGGGTAAATCAAGATCTTTATAGTATAACTATTTAATATTCACAATTTACTTTGCTATTTTGATCCATTCTAGCATTCTTTTAATTTATCTTTGTGCACCATTATTCATTTATTTTACTTTTAATTTATGTCTGAATATTTAAAATATCTCTTTGTAAAAGAACAAAGCTGAACCTTGACTATCAATCTTACAATCTCTACTTTTCAAGTAGGTTTTAAAGTCCATTTATATTTAATGTAATTTTTGATGTATTGTACTTGCAATGTACATCTTGCTATTTTCTATTTAAGCCACATGTTCTTCATTGCTGTTTTTCTCATGTTTCTTTCTTCTTACGAGTAAATGAAGCATTTTAATTTCATTTTATCTCCATTACTGGTTCCTTAGTAGTATTTTTCTATTTATTTTTAAATTGTTGTTCTAAATTTATATGTCACTGTTATAACAGTGTAAAATATTATACTACTATATTTTTACAACAGGTTACTTCCACTTTTTATATTATTGTCAAGTATTTTACTTCTGTGTACTTTAGATTCAATGATCTTTCAGAAATTTAAATCATAAAATTATTTTTATGTGGCTGTATATTTACATTTCTGGTGATCTTCAAAACCTATGCTGCTTTGATATAGATCTCTGCAATTTTTTTCACTTTCCAGAGTATTTTTTTCATAGGACACATCTGCTGGTTATGAATTCTTTTAATTTCTATCTCTTTAAATTAATCCTTTCTTTGTTCTGTTCTTTTGTTTGTTTGGAGACAGGGTCTCGCTTTGTAGTTCAGTCTGGCTCTGACCTCACTATGGAGTTCAGGCAAGCCTCGAACTCAGCAATCCTCCTGCCTCTGCCTCTTGAGTGCTGGGAATACAGGCATGAGCCACCACCATATATTTTATTTAATATATTATTATTTCATATCTAGAGGCCTCCTCTGATTATTTTTAATGTCTTTCATTTCTGTCTTCATGTTGATGTTATCCTTCAAATAACTGAATGTGTATAAAGGAATATTCTAAGACTACTTTAAAGTTTGGTTGATAATTCTATTATCTATCTGTTTTTATTTGTTCATTTTCTTTTACCTGGTTATTTGTGACTTATTTCTGATTCAGTTTATTTAATAGTTTTTAACTGACAATATTTCACAATACTAGACATTGTGAAGTTTGTCTTACTTTTTTAGGATTTTACTGTATCGTTTTTATTGTGTTTGCTCTTTTTTGGAAGGCATTTATATAGCTTGATGATTAATGGTATTTTTTATTTCTTTTTTGAAGATTAAATTTAGCCTTCATCCTAGAACTAATTCATATCCACTTCTTTATTTAATCTTTATGACTTTTACTTAATTTTCTGTATAATTAGTGAGATATCTTGGGCTTGGGGCAACATAAGTGATTGCTGGCTCTGTATTTGGTATAGGGATTATTTTCCATGTAGCAACCTCATTAATAGCTCTTTCCTTATAAATTATTTTTATCACATACAGTTGGATTTTACCCTCTGTATGCACAGACTTGTATCTAGCTCAATCTTCAGTGGCACTTCATGCAGATTTCTGGACCTAATTCTCTCCCTAACCTATGTTTGGTGAATGAATAAAAAAGATAATAAATTTTACAGTGTATTTTAGTAATTTGGCTACTTATTAGCATATCATTAAAGTTTATAGATAAAAATAATATTTTGAGTTAATTTGTCTCAGGGGAAAATAACATAATATATTTTTATAGAAAATCAAACATACCTTTTCCACTTTAACATGGATTGAATTTAATGAAAAGAACACCAATAAGATAAAAGTATTACTCATATTCTACAATGGTTAATTTTGACACTTTATGTGAAATATTTATTTATGGTACTAATTAAAAGTGGTAAAAATCTGAAAGAAATTATTATAAAACCATCAAAATTCTTATTTAAGAAATTTTATCATGCAGAATTTTCAGCTACTCTCAAACATGAATATACATTGTAATCTAAAAGGATTTACATTTGCATCTCTATTATATCTCTGGTCAAGTAGAAAAATTTAGATTTGTTTCCAGATTTTTTTTTTTCATACAGGGTCTCGCTTTGAAGTTCAGGCTGGCTCTGAGCTCACTATGTAGCTCAGGCAAGCCTCAAATTCAGCAATCCTCCTGTCTCTGCCTCATGAGTGCTGGGATTACAGGCATGATGTTTCCAGAAATTTTATAGGAAATGTTTAGAGTTTGTAACATTTAAACTACAAAGTAAACTAATGAATAATAGCTTATTATTCTTTATGATACAGTTTTAGTGGTTACCATTAACATGTAAAAATGTAAAATCAATAAAATATATGTAACTCAAGCTATGCTGCCCATAATTTGATATTAAATCTATTTTTTTTTTAGACAGGGTCTCACTTTGTAGTTCACACTGGCTCTGAGCTCACTATACAGCCTAGGCAAGCCTTGCACTCAGCAATCCTCCTGTCTCTGCCTCCCGAGTGCTGGGATTACAAGCATGAGCCACCACGCCTGGCTGATATTAAATCTAATACAAAAATACAAGTTATATTACTGTTAGCAATGAAGAATATTGCTATCATGAAATGTGAAATTGCCCATGGGAATTACATATAAAGTTTGTTGGATAATTACTTTTCTTAATTGAATTCTTTATTGCTACACTTTATATATAGTTCACAATCACACTCAACATTGGAGAAATTGTACGAGTACATAACAGAAGTTAATTCTTATTTTTACACCATCTCTACTCACACACAAAACCCCCACCACTTATATACATGGTATTTTCTTTTCTCTCTGAATCATATTTATTCGTTCCCTTCATTATATTACCCCATCACATTACCTTTGAATATTTTCTATTTTATAAAATATACCATACATTCTAGAACTCACATCTACAGGGTCTCATACTAGAGAAAAGATATAGTATTTACATATCTGAGATTTATCTATTTCACTTATTAGTGTGCCCTCAAGGTGTATCCATTTGCACATAAATCAATGAAACTTTTCCTTGTTTATGGCAGAGTAATACTCCATTTTATTAAAAGAAAAAAAACACTTATGCTTTACCCAGTCTCCAGTTGATGGGCATATGGGTTGTTTCCAATATTGAGCTATCACAAACTGAGCCGCTATGAACATAGTCTTTTCAATGTGATTTTTAAAAATTCCTTTGGGTATATTCCTACCAGTTGGAATAGCAGGGTCAAATGGGACCTCTAATTCTACTTTTCTGAGGATTCTCCATATTGATCTTCACAATGGTTGTACAAGTCTACAATCCCACCAGCAGTGGACACGGGTTTCTTTCTACCCCTCAGCCTTGCCAGAATTTATTGCTGGTTGATTTTCTAATAGCAGTCATTCTTTGTGGAATGAGATGAAATCTCAGGGTTGTTTTCATCTGTATCTCTCAAATCACCAGTGATGCTGAACTTTTCTTCATATGCTTCTTGGCTACTTTCACTTTTGCCTCTGAGAAGTGTCTTTTCATTTCAGATACCCATTTTTGAATTGGGTCTTTAAACTTGGGGGGACTGATTATTTTAACATCTTTATATATTCTAGATAGTAGCCCTTTGTCTGACAGACAGCTAGCAAAGATTTTTTTCCACATGTTGTTGGTTGTCTTTTAGTGGTGCTAGTGGTTTCTTTTGCTGTTCAGATGCTTTTTAGTAGGATGAGATCCCATTTGTTGGTTCTTTCTGCTAGTTCTCCTGCTATAGAGGTTTTGTTCATAAAGCCTCTGCCTAAGCCAATGTCTCCAAGAGTTTTACCTAACCTGTTTTCCAGCAGGTTTATTGTTTCTATTTTAATCTTTAAGTCTCAAATCCATTGTGATTTTAGTTTAGTACACTATGAAAGAAATAGGTCTAGCTTTAGTTTTGGGCAGGTTAAAGCCAAGTTTTTCTAGCACTATTTGTTAAAGAAGCTCTCTTTCCTCCACTGAGAATGTTTGGGTCCTTTGTCAAAGATAAGGTGGCTTATTGTATCTGGAGTTGTTTCTGCATCTTCTAATGTTTTCCACTGGTCCTACAGACTGTTATTTTGCCAGTACCATGCAGTTTTTATCACAGTGGCTTTACATTACAATTTTAAAATGGGAATTGTAACCCCCTGTGCCATGTCCTGGTTGCTTAGAATTGCTTTTGCTATTCTAGTTCTCTTCAGATTCCAAATGCATTTTTGGATTATTTTTCTAGCTCTGTGAAATATAGTGATGGAATGTCAACTGCAATTGCATTGAATCTGTATAGTAGTTGTGGGACTATAGCCATTTTGATGATGTTGTTCACCCTACCAGGAGCAAGGGATGTCTTTCCATTTTCTGTTATCCTCTCTTATCTCCTTTTCCAGAGTCCTGTAGTTTTCAGAGTAGAGATCTTTCACCTCGTTTGTTAGATTGATTACTAAATCATTCATTTTTCGGGGTGCTATTGGGAAGGGGATTGACTCCCCAATTTCTCTTTCAGTGATTCTGTTATTTGTGTATACAAAGGCTGTTGATATTTGAGCACTGACCTTGTCTCCAGCTACACTACTAAATCTGGCAATTAAGTGTAGGAGTCTTTTTGTTGAGTTTTAAGGATACTCTATTAGAGAATAATATCATCAGTAAATAATGACAGTTTAATATTTTTCTTTACCTCTCTTTATCCCTTTTATTTATTTTTCTTGCCTAATTGCTATGGTTAATGTCGCCAGCACTATATTGAATAAGCGAGATGAGAGTAGACATCCTTTTCTCACTCCTCATCTTAGTGTAAAAGGTTTCAGTTGTTGCCCATTTAGTATGGTGCTTGCTGTTCAGTTCTCATAAATAGCTTGTATTAGATTGAGATAAAGTCCATCTATTCTTTTTTTGTTGTTTTTGTATTTTTGTTTTTTGAGACAGTGTCTCACTTTGTAGTTCAGGCTGGCCCTGAGCTCACTCTGTAGCCCAGGCAAGCCTTGAAGTCAGCAAGCCTCCTGCCTCCGCCTCCTGAGTGCTGGGATCACAGGTGTGAGACACCACACCCAGCACTGTGGTATGGGTTATTGATTGCTGGTGGGCGTGAGTCACCATGCCCAGTATCCTATGTGGTTACTGGGCTTGAACTCAGGACCTTGCACTTGCGAGGCAGGTGCCAGAACCACTGAGCTAAATCTCCGGCCCAAGGTCCATCTATTCTGATTCTCTGTAGGGTTTTGATAATGAATGGGTGTTGGATTTTATCAAATACGTTTTCTGCACCTATTGATATGACCATATGGTTTTTGTCCTTGAATCTGTTAATAAAGTGATATTCATTTATTGTTTTACATATATTAAAACAGTCTTGCATTCCTGGGATAAATCCAACTTGATCAGGGTGTATGATTTTCTTGATAACTCTCTGTATTATATTTGCCAATATTTTATTGAGTTTTTTTGCATCAATGTTTATTAGAGAAATTGGCCTGTAGTTTTCTTTTTTGTTGGGGTCTTTCTCTGCCTTTGAAATCAAGTTAATGGTTGCTTCATGGAATGATTTTTGGAGTACTGATTCTCTTTCAATTTCATTAAAGAGTTGAGAAATAGTGGCATTAAGTCTTCTTTGAGAGTATTGTAGAATTCTACAGTGATGCCATCAGGACCAGTCTTTCCTTTGTTGGTAGGTTTTTTATTACATTTTCAACTTCAGATTAATATTAGGTTTTAAAACATTTTTTCTATCATTTTCATTCAGCTTTGAAAATTCGTATGTGTCTAGGAATCTATCCACCTCTTCTAGATTTTTCATTTGTTTGGAGTACAAATTTGCAAATTAAGTGTTTGTTATCCTTTGGACTTCCTCTGGATCTGTGCTGATTTCCCCATTTTAATTCCTTATAGCATGGATTTGAGCCTTTCCTTCCTTTGTTTGATAAATTTGGCTAAGGGTCTGTCAATTTTATTTCTCTTTTTAAAGAATCAACTCTTCGTTTCATTGATGTTTGTATTGTTCTCTTTGTCTCCACTGAATTAATTTCTGCTCTGATCCTTATAATTTCCCCCCAGTACGAGCTTTGGGTTTGCCTTGCTCCTCTTTTTCTAGTAGTTTGAGGTTCATTATTAGATTGTTTATTTGAGTTAGCTCTTATTTTTTGAGTGTAGGCATTCACTGCTATGAATTTCCCTCATAGGACTGCTTTCATTGGGTTCCATAAATTCCTGTGTGTTGTGCTGGGGTTATCATTTAATTGTAGAAACTGTTTGATTTCTTCTTTAATTTCTTTTGTGGCCCATTGGTTGGTCGACACAGTGGTGTTCAATTTCCATGTGTATGTGAGGATCTTGGAATTTCTTTTGTTATTCAGCTCCAGTTTCAAGGCACTATGATCTGATAGCATGCAGGGATAACTTCAGTTTCTTTGCATTTACTTAAGCCTGTTCTATGGACTAAGATGTGATCTATTTTGGAGAATGATCCATGAGCAGCTGAGAAGAAGGTGTATTCTGGCTTTGTAGGGTGAAATGTTCTGTAGGCATCTATTAAGTCCATTTGCTCAAAAGTTTGGTTTAGCTCAAGTATTTCCTTAGTGATTCTTTGTCCAGTTGTTCTGTCAATTTGCAACAGTTTTGAATTGATGTCCCCTACTACTATTGTATTAGTGGTTATCTGGGTTTTCATGTCCTCTAATGTTTGATTTATATAGTTGGGTACATTAGAGTTTGGTGCATAAATATTTCTGATTGTTATTTCTTTTTCCTGGATTGTTCCCTGTATGAGAATAGTGACCTTCTTTGTCTCTCTTAATCAGTTTGGGTTTGAAATCTATTTTATTTGCAAACAAGATAGTCACTCGCTTTTTTGCAGTTTCCTAGGGCATGGAGAATTGTTTTCTATGTCTTTATTTTCAGTCTGTGAGTTTCCTTCTGAATTAGGTGTGTTTCCTATATGCAGCAGACTTTAGGATCTTGCTTCTTGATTCAATCTGCTAGTCTGTGTCTTTTAATTGGCCCATTGAGTCCATTGACATTAATGGTTATGACTGATATGGACATATTTAGAGCTGCCGTGTTTTCCTGTTCTTTACTTTTTTCCTCCTTGCTTTTCCCCTTTTATATTCAGTTCCTTGTTTGTGAGTTCACTTTGCTGGGTCTTATGGGTATGGAATTTGCTGGGATTTTTGCCAATTGTTGGGTAATTTTTAAATACTCAGGAGAGCTAGCTAAGAATCATTTCTTTAGCTGCTAACTATAGGTGTCAAGCATGGTTCATAGCTGAAATTTCATTAAAATATCCCCCAGAGGAGAATGAGCAAGTAACTAATGACTTGGTAAACTATTACATCCATTTTCTCCAGACAACTGTTTCATACTGACATCATCAAACTATTGAGTTGAATTCTCATATGTCATTTAATACACTTCAAAGTGTCTGTTTTACTTCATTCTTTACTGAACACTCTCCTGTTCATAGCAAAAAAAAAAAAATCAGTATGACACTAAAAGTCAGAAATCCCTGTCCAAAAAAAAAAAATCAAACTTTTCTATGCACAGCAATGAGTTTTCTACTCCTTATATTTCAGAAAACCTGAGTATTACCCAACAGACTAGTTAAATTCATATTAAGATTATTGGCTAAATTAATGTATGTTTCTTTTCTATATTTGAACTGTCTGTTTTTACCAAGAGTAAGCATGGTACAATTACCTAAGGAGAGCAAGGAATTTAGTACTAGTCATAGATTCAAATCTTTTTTTTTTTTTTTGACAGGGTCTTGCTTTGTAGTTCAGGCTGGACCTGAGCTCACTATATAGCCCAGGCAAGCCTCAGACTCAGCAATCTTCCTGTCTCTGCCTCCTGAGTGCTGGGATTACAGGGATGAGCCACCATGCCCAGCACTGTAGTATGTGGTATTGATTGCTGGTGGGTGGGTGTGAGTCACTACACCCAACACTCTATGTGGTTACTGGGATGGAACTCAGGACCTTGCACTTACAAGGCAGGTGCCAGAACCACTGAGCTAAATCTCTGGCCCAATAGATTCAAATCTTGATGGAAACATTGTTTGTATATTTGACAAGGTATATAAACTAAATATTAATTTATTTATTGATAACCTTACTTTTACAAATTTATGACTATTAATAGTAAAGTACGTGTACACAACACAGAGGTCAATATATTGTTAAAACATTTTAAATAAATTTGAAGATGCCTAGATGTCATTTATCAAGTCCATGTAGAAGTAACCCTAGCATAAATGTTTTTTCTAGAAAACAATAACGTCTCGCTCTTAAGAAATTTGAATTAGAGTAGTCAGTTCTATGGTTAACTCCTTTGAGGATACTGTAAATTGTTTTGTTTTTGCTTTCCAGCACTGAGGTTTAAGCCCAGGTACTTCCAGTCTTCTATATATTTTTCACTCTTGAAACAGGGTCTGGAAAAGTTGGTGAATTGTGACACTGGGTTTGAATTTGTGATCTTCTTGTCTCAGCCTCACACAGTGCTGGGGTTTTAGGAATGTGCCACCACAACCCATTGGAAAATTATTGTGTGATACTCTCCATTGGCATGTAAGTCTTTATCTTTTACATTCACAGAGTTTAGTCAACTTTTTTTTTTTTTTGAGACAAGGTCTCGCTTTGCAGTTCAGGCTGGCCCTGAGCTCACTATGTAGCCCAGGCAAACCTGGAACTCAGCAATCCTCCTGTCTCTGCCTCCAGAGTGCTGAGATTACAAGTGTGAGCCACTATGCCTGGCACTGTGGAATGTGGTGCTGATTGCTGGTTGATTGCTAGTGGGCATGAGTCACCATGCCCAGCATTGTTGTATGTGGTTACCAGGATCGAACTCAGGACCTTGCACTTGCGAGGCAGGTGCCAGAATCTCTGAGCTAAATCTCTGGCCCTAGTCAACTATTTCTATCCTTTCTGTGGGAGTAGGTTCTTTGTTCGTTTTAGAGAACTTCACTGTAGATATGTAGTATGCTTCAATTAATCTCATTATATTTTTTTTCCTTTATAGACTGACAGAATTCATCAACAGATAGCATCCTGTCTCATGATCAGGCTTATTTACCCAATATGTCCCCATAGATTTTGTTTCAGATAGTGACTGAATCAGGACATAAGAAAAGTCAGTATTTTGTATCAAATATTGCCCTGATTTTAAGGAAGATTGTCTTGTCTTAAGAACAGTTTTCTTCTTATTTTTCACATCTCCTTTATTTCTGGATTTTCTTTATAAGAGATTATTTTGTCCTATTGTATTATTCCCTCAGATAAAGACATTTATCACAATTCCACTGTATTGTATGCTTTGCCCTAAGTTTAAGATACACAGCATTTGTTCTTAAAGCCATATAACCCATTTTATATTTTTAGTCAATTACATTAGCTTATTTTTAAACATACCTTATTTCCTCAAATTAAAGTAGCAATCATGGAAGAAGGCCAAATGTATTTGTTAGTTCTGAGTAAATTTTTTTTGGGGGAACACCTAATGGAATTTTATACAGTAAGGAAAAACTTTGTTCATGAATATTTCCCACTTAATAAGAGTGATAATTTAGAATATTAAAACTATGAGTGAATCTTGTTCAATATAGTACTGGAAATATTAGCCATAGCAATCAGGCAGGACAAAGACATAAAAGGAATAAAGATAGGAAAGGAAGAAGTTAAACTGGCATTATTTGCTGATGATAGGATACTCTATCTTGATGATCCTAAAAACTCAACCAAGAGACTGCTAGACTTAATTACCAAATTTGGTAGTGTTGCTGGATACAGGGTAAATGCTCAAAAATCAACAGCCTTTGTCTACACAAACAACAGATTCACTGAAAGAGAAATTGGGGAGGCAATCCCTTTCACAGTAGCACCCAGAAAAATGAAATATCTAGGAATCAACCTAACAAAGG
>PVIC010043922.1:0-15225 GCA_004025085.1 Thryonomys swinderianus
GTAAGAGACACTTGGCATTAATCCCCCTGAAAATATTCCCCTTCTCTTCAAACACACTTATCCCATGTCCTAAGTAATGTGTCTTTTATTGTAATAAGTTTTTAAAAATTTAAACATTTTATGCCCTTTGTAAATATGTATTATAACATAATATATTTAATTATATTCATGGATCCTTATTTTGCCCAGTGCTTTGTGATCCCACTGGATTTGTATTTGTTCAGATTCTCAGACTGTCTCACAGTAGTTGGTTTATTTACATATTGCAGTATGGGGCAGTGGCGACAGAACTATGGCATGCGTCTGTTACCACTGAAATCTCTAGAAGGTTTGCCAGCGCCGGTGTAGGCCATTGAACCCAGGCCCTTTGCACTGAGCTACATTCCCAGCCTTTTAAAAACTTTTAGTGTGAGCCGGGCAAGGTGGCTCACCCCTGTAATCCCAGCACTCAGGTGGCGGAGACAGGAGGATTGCTGAGTTTGAGGCATGCCTGGGCTACATAGTGAGCTCAGGGCCAGCCTGAACTACAAAGCGAGACCCTGTCTCAAAAAAACCAAAAAACCAAAAAAACAAAAAAACTTTTAGTGTGAGACATGATCTTGTTAGGTCACTAGTTGTATAGAATGGGCTTGAACCCTGCAATCTTGTCATACCCTCCTAGAATGTGGTTTTGTTTAAAAAAAAATATCCCCTGCCTTCGTTGAGCACATCTTTAATTTCTGGGACTATCAATGTTTTCCATTCATCTTGTACTGTATCTGGCCTGAAATCAGTCTCTTTCCATGAAGCCCTGACTCCCTTTGGTTGAGCGTGCTATTTGAAGCCAAGGTTTGAACACTAGGTATCCTCCCTGTTACTGGGGTTTGTCGTTCCTCCTAGGATCAGAGACAGAGCTAAGAAACACACACACACACACACACACACACACACACACACACATACACACACACTTCCTGTCTGTCTAGAACCAACGCCAGCCTGACAAACATTTAGCGTTCTCCTTGTTCCATATTTAAAACTCTCTTGTCCAGCAAACTTTGTGGCCATTGTCTACACTACACTGGTCAGCTCCACTGTAAGATGCACAGAAGGTCATTTCGGAATTGCTAGACACAGAATGGCTCTGTGAGAAACCAAGTTCACAATTTGTTGACGGCCGTTCGTTTTCAGCCCAGACCTCCTCATCCACATTCTGTCTCCCGGAGATGCTGTGTCAGCTCTTCCCACCCCCATGGCTTTCTGTCTTTCACAGGCCATTTTCTTCATTCTCTGCTTCGCTCATCCTACTTTGCAGACTTTCATTCTCGTTTTTGATCACCTGAACCTCTGCTTGAAGCTCTTTATAATGTTCCATTGCTTTTGTTATCTGAGCTTCTATGATGTTCCTGATCTCTTCTTTAATGAAGTCCTTCACTGTGGACAGCATCTGTTTTCATCTCAGAGATCAGTTCTGATTTTAGTAGATCTGCTTTTGTTGCCAGTTCAGAGAGTCCTAGAGATTGAGCTTCATTTTGCTCCATTTCCTTTTCCCTGAATTCCCCTGTGGTGGGGATCTTTGTGTCTGGGTTCGTGAATTTTTTCTCGTATCTGTTGTGCTGGCGAACACAGTAAATCACTGCACAGCCTAAGTGGCGCTTACCCAGACTTGTGCAAACAGGAATGGAGCTCCCCCGAGGCTTCTGGCCTGAGTCCAGTGGTGGGTGGGCTAGAATCGCCTGGGGTGGATGGATGTCCCACGGGGCGGCTGGCCTGGGTCTGGTGGCAGGCAGGCTGTCTGCAGGTGGCGGAAGTCACTGGGCAGCCTCCGCGGTGCTAACCCAGCCCCGTCCAGGGTGGATGGAGGTCCCTGGTTCAGCTGGCCTGGGTCTGGTGGCCTCTTCATTCTCAGGAACTCTTTTTTAGGATGAATGCAAAAGCCAGAACTATATAAAAAGAGGTACTCAGAGAAGCATCTTCTCCTTGGCTCTGTTCCCATCTTCCTCCTTTCCACCTTATTCCCACCTGCCTGGACTGTTTCTGGTTTATCCTTCCTGCAGTTACTTTGCAGATGAACAAGTATACTTTATCGTATTCTCTTCCCTTCTTTCTCACACAGAAGAAGGCACGTTATAGACTGCTGTCTGCTCACTGTTCTTCCGCTCATCAGTATGCGCTACGAGTCCCTCCCTGTCTGTTCAGAGAGACTGTCCTCACTTAGGACCAGTATGACACCAACCTCTCAACCTGCTCAAGACCCTTCTGGGGCCTCTGTCGGTTTTCAGGATGAAAGACCTGTGCCTCGCCTGGTTTCTAAAGGTCCTTTACTCCTGCTCATAGCCCACCTCCCCATTCTCAGCTAGCTTCCCCAACATTCCACGTTTCAATCGACCTTCTATCTACTTCCAGTGCTAGCAAAATGCCAGGTACATAGTAGGACTGCACAGAAACGAGTTAGTGGACTACTAGACAGGCCGCGTCTTTGAGCCATCCGGAATGCCCCTCTCCTCACTACTTCCTTCCCAGGACAAACCACTACGCCACGTCTGGCTCCCAGCTGTGTCCCAAGGAACTTTCGGTGTGTTTGTACCGTGGTAGTCAAGGGGCTGTGGGACAGAAAGACACCCTTGCGGCTCATTTACACACAAGCTACATGCCTGCGAGGGAGAAGACGGCTCTCAGGCAGAGGGCTGCTCCGGCTCCAACAACCGGCTTCCCCTTCCACCGCCAGCCCGATCACGCGCCTCTCAGAGGCGCTTTCAGTACCAACAATCTTCTTATTACCACCCTGAGCATCTTTCCTGACAGAACACAATTCAATAGGGCTTTCTAAATAAATCTCAGATTGGATATTGTCTGCCTTGGATCGGAGAAGAGTGTTTTCTCTCACTAAAGCTATGCCACTCGGAGCAATTTCTTTAGCTCCCTGGGCCTCGGTTTCCTTGTCTAAAAACGAGGGGGTGGGAATAATGGCTTCCAACACATTTTCCAGCTCTGCAATTTTGTACACTGGATCAAACTCTGTTTGTTCTGTACAGATGTCAGCATGGAAATCACGAGGCAGGAGGAGATGGCAAATTCAATGAATATTGAATTGCACCCCAGGTCTCTATTCATTTGAATGAATCAGTCCTGCCCAATTATCCAGGAACAAACACCTCTTCATCTCCTCTCTGCTCTCCTACAACATTAATTCATGAATATGACATCACACTGGGGGAGCTTATTTATATGCATCTGAAGATTTATTATAAACCTCAAATGAGTCCATTTTTATAAGACAAGAATTAGAAGCTAGGAAGATAGGAGCCTTTTCTCTGCCCAGGCTTGAGACAAAGCACTGCCCCATCTCTGGCTTTTATTCCTGCTTTTCATTTTTCAACCTTTGACTTTGATGCGGTCCTTGGCATTCACTTCACATATCACCTGTTCTACGAACTTGCCTTTCATTGCCCAGCCTGAGCTCTCCGGGAACACGTTGGGCTTTTCTTTATTGTGCTGCTTCCCACACTGTGTGGACTTGCTAACTTTCTTCTCACAAGACTCTGAGCTCCTTGGGGAGGACGCAGCACCCTGCCCACTTGACAGCTTGTTGAGCACTAGAAAAGTGGTTCTCAGCCTCTTTCTGACTGAGATCGCCTGAGAAGAGCAGAAGACCCTACCACAATTGTTTGTAGAGAGAGAACAGGGTGATAATAAAAATGGTGAGGAGCCAAAGGCACTGGGTGGAATGGAATTGTTGATATCTTGCTGGCTTTATAATAAAAATATGCACTGACACACACTTTTTTTTTTTTTTTGAGACAGGGTCTCGCTTTGTAGTTCAGACTGGTCCTGAGCTCACTACGTAGCCCAGGCAAGCCTTGAACTCAGCAATCCTCCTGTCTCTGCCTCCCAAGTGCTGGGATGACAGGCGTGAGCTGCCACGCCCAGCACTGTGATATGTGGTATTGATGGCTGGTGGGCGTGAGTCACCACGCCCAGCATTGTATGTGGTTACCAGGATTGAACTCAGGACCTTGTACTTGCGAGGCAGGCACCGGAACCACTGAGCTAAATCTCTGGCCCCTGACACACACATTTTAATATTAAATAATGACATATATTTATAGGCTGTGATGGTTATAAACCATAATGTATAAGCTTGTAGCTCATTGTGCTTCACTTTATTAACCCGGTAGTATGCTGCAGGTTATTAAGTTGCTTGAGTTCACCAAAGAATTGTCACCATGGGTTATATTGGTGGTTCCCCCAGAAACCAGATGCTGCACCCTTTTAGTCTTTTCCCCTCGAGTGTAGGCTATTTCTGTGACTTGCCTTAACCACAAAGATACAGTGCAGATGTTGTCTGTGACAGGCCTGAACCTTGAGAAGGTCTGGAAGCTTCTGATTCTGTTCTTGGGAACACCGAACTGCCTTGTAAGAAGTTTGACCACTTCTTTTACAGAGACCACAGGAACATCGTGTAGCACGGAACCGAACAACACACCTAACAATGAGACCTGAAGCCGGAGGTATAGGACCCCAGTCAGACCATTCTAACTAGCACCTAGTCATGGAAGCTGTCCTAGCTGTGGTGCTGGACACACAAGACAGGGAGCCATCTTGGATTTTACAGCAGTAATAACGTTTGTATGGGGTAGCGAGAACCCCCCCTTGCTGCCTTATCTCGACTTCCAGTATACACTGTCACACAGGAAAAATAAAGTCAAGGTTAATCCACTAAGTTTGAGAGTAATTAGTTATGCAATCAAATATAACCAAAACAATTGAACACGTACTTTTGGGTGAAGAATATCTATCATTTAGCTATCTATCTGTCTGTCTGTCTGTCCGTCTGTCTGTTTGTATATCTGTAGCAATAGGATATACATGGTTTATACTTGAACTGTGACTTGCTCATGTCTTAAAATCTAGTAATTGGAAAATTATAGACTAAAAATACTTTTGATGCAAATATGTATCATGGCATGATGTAGGGTTAACCAAACATCCTCACAGACTAATATGATAATGAGGAAGTCAAGTGAACTCTAATTTCTAATTAAGAAGCCACTACAGCAGTGGCCGAAAACCACAGCTCACTCAAAACAAGACTGACTTTGCCATGATAACAGCACAGCCTCCTCAGGTCACAGGACCGTGAGCAGCTGCCGGAGTGCGGGGGCAGGAGCTCTGGGCCTTTAGAGTCAGGGTGACTTCACAGAAAACTGAGTTAGAGCCCCCAGGGAGCTAAGTAATGAGCTAATTTTGAGTTTATGAATAGAAAATATGAGTAATACCCAGTATCTCATTGAGTAGATTGCCAGTACATCATCCTTAAACATAAAAATAAAAGTTACAGAGTTAATATGCTACCTAGGAGGACTCGGGCAGGACTTTGATTTGAGGGGTGTGGTGTTCCCATGAATAGCCTTAGCAAGAATACGTGAATCTCTGTTTTGGGGGGAATCATGAAAATGTCAGGCTGAACTGAGCAGGGTGGTGGGCTGGGGTGGCTGGCAGAGGCTTTGGCTCCTGGGGGAAGATGAACCCTGCTCTCTCTTAGGAGGCTGTTTACAGTCTGGGGCACCAGGGCCAGAAGGTGGGTCCTTAATTTATTCGTTTGTTCACCTGCTCAACAAATCACGGTAATAACAAACAGTAAAGAGCATCAAGCTCATTTATAGACCAGAATGCACCTGGTGCTTTACTCCCTCCGTCTCTAATACCCACCAAACCCTCTGAAGAAGGTGTTTTATGTCAATTTTATAGCTGCGGAAGTAGAGGGATTTTCCCAAGATCTTTCATGAGTAAGGGACAGGAATGTGATTACAGTTCTGTTCAGTCTCAAGTCCTGTGGTCTTTCCTCTGCCACAGTACTCTGGCTGAATAGGCACTGCCCACCTAAATGCACAGCCCTGTGTGTGGCACTGTTACCATCAGTCAGGCTTGGCCTCTCTCGGTCCTCACCCTCCACCAGGATCACAAAGGAGAAGCCAGGGCCAAAACCCCAGCCTGATCCCTGAAGCCCTGTAGTAGCGGAGAGGGAAAAATGATTATAAACATGAACACAACATGGTACAGAATGCAGGATATGCAGGGGATTTGGAAGCAAAACACAAGACTTCAACAGAACCTTGTTCTTATATTGGGGCCACAGGTTTGCGAACCCAAGGAGAACATGGTCTTAGTTTTGCCACTAGGGGCGCTCCAGTAGAAATGTTAAAGAAAGGGTTGTCTCAGTAACAAGAAGGTCTGGACCTTGAGCCCAATGCCAAGAAACTGATGGGCAAGAATGGTGAGTGGAGGTCTGCTTTACCAAATTACTACCCAGGGAAAGCTACTTTAGGTTCTCCCCTGGCATCAAGGATATTTCTGCCCAAAGTATCAAATCTCGCCTTGGAGTTAGAATTCAGATCTTGGTTCTATTACATCCAACTGTGCACAATGAAATGGGGTGTTCTTCGTCTTTAGATGGGCATAATGATACCAGCGCTTCCTTGGCAAGGCTGTTATCAGGATCATGTGCAGAATGCTTATGAGAGTCACAAGAGAGTGAAACTTTCTACCAATGGTACATAAAGGGTCACAAGTGGTACCTAAAGGGCAGACCCCACAGAGACATGTCAGAAAGGAAAATTCTTGGAACCCGTCCAAACCTAGAGAAATTCACCATGTTCCAACAGCTTGTCAGAGCTTTTGAGCCAATGCTTTCCATTCACATAAAGGAGAGACTGGAGTAACTGGAACTCTTCCTTCTCCTGAAGGTCCCTCAAGCCAACAGGGTCCAGACCTCTCATGTCAGTTCCACTTTTCCGAGGCAGGAAAACATTACAGGGGAGCCAGGGCCCAGAGACTGCCAGAAACCTGTCATGCTGCCATGCTCCAAAAATTTTCGTCATGACTTATATTCCCAGCAGAATTTCCCTTTCCTTCCAGTCCAAATCTGTTTTTTACATTCCTTCTGTGACATTTGGTGCCAAATATGTCATCCAGGGAAGGCACAGAAGGCATAAGAAGTGTTTCTTACCTTTAGTGAATAGACAAAACCCAGAAACAACAGCGAAGACTCAAGAAGGAAAGAAAATAATAGCTTTGTTAAAGCTTAGAGCTCATCCCTGTAGCCGAAACAGAATTATCAAAGAAGAGACACCGCAGAGTTCTGGTTCTCAAGCATGAGTGTTGAGATTGGGGTGGTACAGAAAAAGGTAGTACTGTGCAAATGTCAGGTAGTGTGCTGGTGTGTGTGTGTGTGTGCACGTGCACGCTCATGCACGTGCACATGTGTGTGTTAGCCGTAATCAACCAAACCACACCAGAGAGACAGCATTCAAATTTGGAACAGAAGTGAACCACACTGCGTTCTGTAGGCCAGGAGGAATCTGTAGTCAGCCGGCCCAACACCGTTCTCCACATCGTGGACTTCCTGTGCTCTGCCTCCTCTCTCCCCCTCCCCTTCCTGCTTTCCTACCCTCTAATCTCCTTTCCCTTTCTTCCTCCGTTTTCTGTTTCTCCTAACAACAGAAAAAAACAGCACTAACTTATTGAAAGACTATTGGCTGTACATTAATGTAACTTTCCAGGTAAATACTGTAACGGCACACCTGAGGCCAGACACCTTGAAGACAACTGGGCCATCATCCAAATCTGTATCTGCCTGAAGAGGACGCTCCTATCTACCCAGCTCCTCTACTGGTCCTCAGACCTAGGTAGGTTAGTAATACCATGCCTGGACTTTAAACTGCTTGAAGACAGATTCTCCTGGCTCATTCAAGAAGCCTAAGACTTAGTTCATAGAGAGCTCTGAGTACTCGAATATGTCTTGCTCCACCAACTCCATAGAACTGATAATGTTCTAATGGACAAACATGAAGCAATGGTTCAGGACCATGGACAACAACACTCAGGGTATTAACGCTTCTCTCTGCCTTTGGCAGTATCTTCCTGGACAGCCCCTCACCACAGATGTGTCTAAAACCCACTGTGAAAAAGTTATCTTATTAATATATTTATTATTATTTTTATGATGTGTTGAGCCATTTTAAACAAGTTGTATGAATTTTTTTTTTTTTGAGACAGGCTCTTGCTTTGTAGTTCAGGCTGGCCCTGAACTCACTATGTAGCCCAGGCAAGCCTTGAACTCAGCAATGCTCCTGCCTCTGCCTCCCGAGTGCTGGGATTACAGGAATGAGCCACCACACCTGGCTAGAATTATGCCCATTTTAAAGATGAGGAAGCTGATGCAGAGAGGTTGATTCATTTTTCCCAGACCACTTAGTTATTATTTTTTTGCCACTTAGTTATTAACTTACACCGATGATCTCATTCTGTCACCATGCAACACCCCAGGGGAGTCTTGAATCATGTTTGCAGCTCTTGGCAGAAGACATTTATCAAGAAAATAAAATGATATTCATAATAACTTTAAATACTGTCATCTGAATAAAATCAAAATCAAAAACATTTCCAAGACAGCTCACAAGTCTTCTTTCTGGAACCACAGAATTTAAGCTTCATGGCGCTTAAGTACTGTGAAGGAAGAACAAATTTATCCTCCAAAGAAGCTAGAGAGGAGATGGTAGTGTGGCCTGATACTCAGAAGCAAGATGACTCTGAGTAGTGATCCCCACTGTCTAGGCTTTAAGCCCCTCATTTGATCATTGTGGTGACAAGTGTAATAACATGTAAGGTTTTTCCTAACACTAATTCCATCTCCCTGCCATCCACTCTTTGCTCTTGACACACAGCATCTGGTGGCATCACTACACTGGGGATGCCACTTGTTTTCACATTCACTCTGCAGAGATATGAGTAAGAGTCTGCTATCACCTGTTAGACTGTTAACAGCTAAAAATAGGTCATATCACTGGAAAGAAGACAAGGAAATACACACTCCAAACTTGTAGGCCAAAATAGCACAATGTAGCAATAAATTCAAAATTGACATCGCCATGTAGTCTTCCTCCATAAGTTTATCTTAAGAATAACTATGGGGCGGGCCGGAGGGTTAGCTCAATGGTTCCGGCTCCTGCCTCACAAGCGCAAGGTCCTAAGTTCAATCTCCGGTAACCACATACAGTGCTGGGCGTGGAGACTCACGCCCACCAGCCATCAATACCACATACCACAGTGCCAGGTGTGGTGGCTCACGCCTGTCATCCCAGCACTCGGGGAGGCAGAGGCAGGAGGATTGCTGAGTTCGAGGCTTGCCTGGGCTACATAGTGAGCTCAGAGACAGCCTGAACTACAAAGAGAGACCCTGTCTCAAAAAAAAAAGAATAACTATGGGCAATAATTAGGGCATGACTCCTGCAACTGCTCTTTCTGCTTCTGTGAGATTTCAACTCCAAGGGTGTCTGTGACAGCACTGCTTATAATAGCAAATATCTAAAAAAGTAACAGGCTATTCAATATGAGATTCCTACATGTGTTTTGCCATGTACATCTAGGTAAAATATTGTAAAATCACTAACATATATAATTTAACAATTATACAATTTACAGAGAGATGAATTATGTCTTTCAAAACTAAACAACCAAAACTTAGTTAAAATATTATACTACCAATATTCACAGTAGGTGATGAAATGCTCCATCGGGTCCCACTCTGGAAAGAAGCATTTATTTCCTCAGTTGTGTGGAAGTGCTGCAGGCAGTCAATTCTCGGCTGTCAACTCCCTTCCGGAAGTGACTGCGCCGGGTGAAAGTGGCTAGCCCGAAGCCACGCCCCTGAGTGGCCCACACCCAATCGCTGACTGGCTGACTGGCTGACTGGCACTCCGGCATGGGGCGAGAAGGCCTTGCTGCCCCTCCCCTGGGAACAATGGGCAGAGCTGTCTTAGGTACCTTCTTGCTGCTGAGACAGTAGCCAGCACTCACAAACTAAAGAAGCGGAGGGTTATTTAGGCTCACAGTGTGTAGAGGCTCCGGTTCGCAGTTGGTTGGGTCTAAAACAGGGAGGCTTGGCAGGGCAGAAACTGTTTATGGTCCAGTCATGTGAAGCGGAGAGAGAGCAAAAGAGAGGGAGAGAGGCAAACCTTTCTGGATCACACCCCAGTGATCCGCCTCAGACCAGGCCTCACCTCCCAACACCACCTTTAGCTATAAACGCATGAGTGGGCCAACCCTCTGATGACTTTCACACCCCATGACCCAGTCACCTCTCCAAAGCCGCAGCTGTGAGCACATGAAGTTTTGGAAATGGCTAGGTGTGAACCTTAAACAGCCCAGTCCAACATCTCCCTTGGCTAAGTTCTTCTGGCCTTTCTCTTCCACAGGTGGTTAATCCCTGGAGTGCTCCTGGGTAGAAGCAGTAACAGGGCCGTCTCAGGGCCGAGATCCCAGGGAATCTCACTGGTACCCGCACACGCAAATTCAGAAAGAGCCTTACACAGTCTTAAGTAACTTCTTGTTTAAAAGAAAACAAAAACTGGGCCAGAGGGTTAGCTCAGTGGTTCCGACGCCTGCCTCACAAGCGCAAGGTCCTGAGTTCGATCCCGGGTAACCACATATAATGCTGGGCGTGGAGACACGCCCACCAACAATCAACACCGCATACCACAGTGCCGGGCATGGTGGCTCACGCCTGTCATCCCAGCACTCAGGAGGCAGAGACAGGAGGATTGCTGAGTTCGCGGCGGCTTGCCTGGGCACCATAGTGAGCTCAGGGCCAGCCTGGACTACAACACGAGACCCTGTCTCAAAAAGCAAAAAAAAAAAAAAAAAAAGAAAGAAAACAAAAACTTAGAAGTGCTAAATTGATTTAGTGGATTTACAATTTGGTTATAGCCATGCTTAACCACTTAAAGCCTTACAAGAATTTCTTAGACTATAAAGCAGATAAAAAAAACACAAAGAATTCTTTAATCTCGAGAAGCTAAGAAAAGGAATACAAAAAATTTAATTAAAGTCAAAAGAGGCAGTAATAAAGTCAGAAATTAATGAACTACTTAGTTTAAAAACTGCAACAAAACAATGGGACAGTTAATAAATAAAACCAAAACCTTTTTTATTGTTGATATTGTTAAAATAAACTAATAAAATAGACAACTGCATTGGCAGAATATGAAAGACAGAGACAGAGACAGAGACGGAGAGGGAGAGAGAAAGAACAAAGACTGAGGAAGCAGTAGTAGCTTTTTAAAAATGAGACAGAAACCATAATTATAAAATTAATAAGAGAATTTGTTAACTTGTGATAGAATGCTATATTCAACTTTATAGCATTTATTTGAAAACCTAAGTGAAATGGGAAAGTTTTGAGAAAACATAAACTATAAAAAAATGACCATGGGCTGGAGATGGTCAGGGCTTCCAGCACCTGCCTAACAAGCTCAAGGTCCCTAGTTCGATCCCTGGTAACCACATACAAGACCGGGCATGGTGGCTCATGCCCACCAGCGATCAGTACCACATATCACAAATGCCGGGCTTGGTGGCTCAAACCTGTCATCCCAGCACTCAGGAGGCAGAAGCAGGAGGATTGCTGAGTTCGAGGCTTGCCTGGGCTACATAGTGAGCTCAGGGTCAGCCTGAACTACAAAGCAAGACCCTGTCTTAAAACAACAAAAAACAAACAAATAAACAAAAAACCACCAAATAATATGTTCAAGAGGCAATTACCACGCTCTTTGTGTATGTAGGTACCGCTCTCCTATGAGCTTTGGGGGCTGGAAGGATGAATTATGACTGATTTCAACACTCAGTGGGCTGATAAAAGCTATGGCACAGGGCTGTGTCCTGAGGGCTGTGAGTCCAGGGGAGGGAAAACCGGAAATGCAACGATGTTGATCTTACTGACGGAGAGAGAAAGGCAGAACAACTCGTGTGTACTAGTGGTGTCTTCCGTCACTGCAGTGAAGAGGCACTGCCAAATTAACTTCAAGACTCACACGTGGGTTTAATTTTAAAAGAATATTTTCTTGCTATAAGATTGTTTGTCGCATTCTTGACTTTGATAAAACATATAGCTAATGGATGCCTCACTTCAAACTAATTAGGAACGCACAGTTAGGTCCCCCAAATCCAGTGAGCCCAGTTTCTACACAAGCATGTGTGTGGCTGGGGCGTGGCTCCTTCACGCTGTGACCTGGGACACCAGACGCTTTACCTCAATTGCTCCTTTGTGCCCCTGGTTTCTGGAGTGGAGAGCGATGTGCCAACAGCATCCAACACCCAGAAACCTGTATCTGTCAGGAACAGGCAGAAGTATAATCCTGGGGTCCAACAAGTCCGAGGGTCTCGTCATGAAGTTTCTAGATTTGTGGTCTTGGCCAGGTTATCTGTTCTGACTTAATCTCCTGAGACCATGTTTCTTCCTTGGGAAAATGGGGTGGTAGTTATTACCTTACAGATGATTTTCTGGGACTAAAGACAAGAAATATAGATTTCCCAGCGTAGCGTCTGGCATGTAGGGCTAGGAGAGTAGTAGTTGCCTTCTCTTCTTTATCAGACACAGGCCAATATATCAAGACTTCCTGATGCTGTGAGCACCCTCCTGTACTGGAGGAGGGGTGTGATGTGAGATTTAGAAAGGAAAGATCTTAGAGGAGAAGGCAAGAGAAAGAGCATGGTTTTCAGTACCAGCTAGAAAAGATAGAAGAGTGTAAATTTCCTCCTTCACCTTTGGAAGCCATGAATGATAGCAGAAAACTAAGGACTCTGCAGCTTCTGCTTGCAGAGTTAGTAGTTGCCAGACATGTGGACTGTCAGAATACTGCAGGGTTCGAGAGGTGAGCAGTTAGTCCTCTGGCCAAGTGAATTTAATAAATAACAAGCCTGGGCCGGAGGGTTAGCTCAGTGGTTCTGGCACCTGCCTTGCAAGCGCGAGGTCCTGAGTTCGATTCCCGGTTACCACATATAATGCTGAGCGTGGAGACACGCCCACCGACAATCAACACCGCATACCACAATGCCGGACGTGGTGGCTCACGCCTGTCATCCCAGCACTCGGGAGGCAGGGACAGGAGGATTGCTGAGTTTGCGGCGGCTTGCCTGGGCACCATAGTGAGCTCAGGGCCAGCCTAAACTACAAAGCGAGACCCTGTCTCAAAAAGCAAAAAATAAATAAATAAATAAATAACAAGCCAGTCGGAGCGCAGGGCCTCCCTGGGTGAGTTACACTGAAGTAGATAAAAATAGCCAACAGAAACCAGCCCCAACCAGAGAGGAAAAGGAAAAAGTCATCTTACTTGAATGACTGGCATTGTTTTGATCAGAGTGTGAAGTCTCACGCTGACTTAGTTTGGTCAGAAAGGCACCCTGATGCTGATGGCATCACGAGCATTTATTCATTCCTCTGACCACCGACTAGGTGTGATTCTTAAACACAAGCAAAGTGACTCTCAAAATTCCCTCCCATAACCACCTCCAAAACGAAACTTTTTTTTTTTTTTTTTTTTTTTTGCAGTACTGGGGATTGAACTCGGGCCCTTGTGATCTAAGGTTAGTGCGGTACCACTTGAGCTAAATCCCCAGCCCCAAACCGAAACTTTTGAGAGGAAATATTGCTCTCCGGGTTTGCTGCTCTTGACAGGGCGGTTTCACCCACTTTGGTTTCTTCTCCTCCTCCAAAAGCCTCCACACCAAGTCAGAAACCAGCTCATCCTGTTTAGTTTATATTGTTTCTCAGCTTTGTTACCATTTTATTCCAGTGATTGGACCTCTGTTGTCAGGGTAACGGATTCCTGATTGGCCCCAACATCTGTGAGGGGTCCTCATGGTCCCCTCAATACGGTCTGCTCTGCCTTGGAGCCCTTGACTCCCCAGAAGTCACTGGTTCGATTAGTTTCTAGCTCAAAGACTAAACCATCAGTTTGTCTCTCACGCTTTGTATTTAAGATCTTTTGTCTTCTAGTCTCACTTGATCTCCTCCTAGTTTTTGGCAAGACAGTGAGGACTTGGGAATAAAAATGGGGCTGTCACCCATTTCTGCTGACAGTTGGGATGCTGAGATAAGGAGGCAAATTATATGGGTAACCGGCTGTAGCTTTTTAGGTCATGCTTTAGCACCATCTGGAAGGTTGAGTTCATATTTAGTGTTGGAAGACTGGTGTCTCTGGGCACGGGAGAGTCATGTATTTGCCTAGTGTCTGTTAAGGAAGAGGACAAAGAAGCTGGAAAGATCCTATGAACTTATCCATCACGTAAAAAGCTGGTAAAGCAAACATGAGAGGGGTGGTACCTGGTGACATTCATGCGCACACAGGGTCCACATAATTACAAAGAGCACCGGAAACGACTGATAGATTGATGTTTCTACGTGGTCAAATGGCTTTGGACCAAAAATTGGTTTCTGATGGGAATATATGACCCTGTAGATAGAACATCTAGCCCGTGATGGTGAACCTTTTTGAGCTTTCAATGATAACAACTAGCCTGCTGCAGTACGCATGCCATAGGTTCGCCACCACTGAGCCCTAGACTATCTTGTGAGAGCAGGAGGAGGTAAGGAGCATATAGGATGACACTAAGGGCGTTTTCTCTAAACTCCTTGGCCACAAGGAGGAGACGGAGGGTGCATTTCTCATTATTCTGGCACAAAAGAAGTTAGAGCAGTGAAAGTGGATTTGTGCTGGCTAAACATTTGCAGAAGGCCTCCCTCGCTCCCCCAAGAATGTGCACCAGACCTGTCTTTTCACGCCTCCTGTTGACAGGGAGTTAAGAAGCATAACTGGATGGATCCCTTCGGGCCTCATTCTGACTGAGAGAAAGATGCTACTTGGTAAGAGAAAGATGCTGCTTGGTAAAGTGGCATCAGAGACACCACGGGAAAAAGAAGCAACTTCAACTCAGAGATCAAGACCGTGAGAGAAAAGGAGCTTGGTTTTAATGAACAACCACGGCCCTATGGTGAGGCAGACATATTTCCATAAAGTCTGTAAACAAAGAGAGACAGTTTTGATTGTGTAAGGTTCTTGAGTGGAATCATTTCAAGTTCAAAATGGGAAGCATTTAAAACATTCCACGGAAGAAGAAAAAAAGAATGATCTTTTTTGTTTATTTGTTTGTTTAAAAGGTGCCCACATAATTAACCCTCTTGCTCATGTTTGAAAAGGACATTTTTTTAAAAAAGGGAAGAAAGGCATATTAACCAATGAGTAGAGAGGAAAATGGAAAAAAAATGTATGCATAAAAATATTTCATACATCAATGGCTTAGAATGATCTGACAATACTGACAAATACCACAAAAGTCAAAAATGTTGGAGGAAGCTCAGGAAGTGGGCTACTTAATTTTAGAGCAAGAAGAGCAAAGGATGTCATGGTC
>PVIC010043923.1:0-15228 GCA_004025085.1 Thryonomys swinderianus
TGCAAATGAGTTCTAGAAAGTAGGACAGCTTTTATAGAGTGGAATATTTCTATAGGAAACTTGGTGTGGGAATGTGATGAGGGGAAGGAATAAATATGATACAGAAAGAAAATAAAAGAGCATGTATAAAGGTGGGAGGAGGGGGGAGTGGGTAGGGATATGGGTAAAAATGAGAATTAACTTGTGGCATATACTGGTACAAATTTCCCAATGTTATATGTGATTTTGAGATGTATATAAATTGTACCAATAAAGAATTCAATTTAAAAAAAAAACTCCGTCATACTTCTGTAGAGTGATCCGAATGTAGTGCTCCTTGGTCTTTTCCAGAGCAGAATCGAGTTCTTTACTATCAGATTTCATCTGGTTTTTGTGTTTAGTGACATCTAGTGGTTGAACGTGGTAAGTATCAAAGCTGAAAGCCTCAGCTTATGTCCCCTTCTGTCTCAGCACCTACTCTTCTTTTTTGTACCCCAGATGGTAACGCATAGCCAGCATGTAACACATCCTAAACAATCATTTTAATACCATATTTAGTGTTAAAAGCAGAACTGGCAGCACTATTGACACTTGTGTGAGATAGTATTTGGGGCTCTCTGAAACTGGCCTGGAATTCTTAAGTTTATATTGGAGATGGTTGTGCTCTTGATCAGTGGTCAAGAGGGATACTAGTCCATGACTAATTCATTTTAAAATAATATAGAAAAATTAAAAAGAGGGAAAAAGGACAGTGACATTTTATGAAATATCAGGGATGTCAGTTTCCAGGGAACAGAAAGGTACAGTGTGTACATTAACTATTTCACCTCCCTGGTTCAAAACAATTAGGTTCCTATTTGCCAAATGTAGTGGTGCCTATTTTGGGTGGGACCTCTATTGTCAATGAAGCCTGAGAATCTTCAGTTACAATTTGTGTCTCCAATTACAAATTGTGTCTCTCCAGTTCTTCATGCTTTTTCATTATAAAGCATACACAAATAGAAAATTTAATGAAAGGAGCAAACTGAAGTAAGACTGTAATATTCTCTTCTCTTCCCAGGCACCATTGCAGTCATCCTGAGCTACAAACTCCCTTTGAAAAGCACTGATGTCCAGAGCCTTCCTGACCTTGCGGCTCTGGCACACACCACTCCAGTACCATCCATGTACATGCTCCAACCTGTCCCATCCCCTTGTCCTGTCCTCATCCTAATTCCCCTCTCCTTGAGCAAATCCATATCCTTCTCTTAGTCACCCAGGAGAGTAGATTGTTATGCAGTTTAGAGGTTGGGGAAAGAAAGGTTTCCCAGCTGATTTCTCATCCACTCAGTGATGCTTGTCCAAAACACGCATGGCCAGGCAGTGAACATGGCTCCACTCTGCCTAGCTATTACTCACAGGATGGTGATCACAAATGTACTACACTTGAAATGTTTGGAGGCCAGAGGAACACTTGAATAAACTATGAAGCCACTGGGATTTCTTGCTGTGTTCTGATTGGATAAGCTTGAACTCTGAGACCACAGGTGTCTTCATTTCAGTCTTTCCAAATGATCAATGTCCTCAAAGACTTCAAGCAAGATTTTACCTTTCTGAGTCTTAGAGTCTTAGTTTCTTCCTAAGTGCTACCCTATAGTACTGTGTGTAGGTCAAAGAAAATAATACAGATAGGGTCACTAACAAACCCTGCTTTGTTCGGGATGTTTTTAATTCCAACTGAAAGTTCTGTATCCTAGGAACCCAATACATTCCAAGCAGACTGGGTTGAGGGGTTGCCCCAAATGTCCTGTCATGTAGTGGACAGTCCACAGATACTTGCTTCTGTCTCCTGCTTCAATGTCCAGACATTCCTGCTCTCTTTTCTTTCATACCTGATTCTTCTTTTCTTCCTGCCTCCTTTTATGCTAAGAGTTCTGACTTCCATTCCTTCATAGTGACAAGGGTCTGTTTGCTCCTAGGAGGTGAGCATTTTACTAAGGAACTTTGTAGTTAAGTCCAAAAGAATGAGCTTGTGATGTTGAAATTTCAGGCACAGCTACCAGGTGATTGTAGAAAGGCTCAGAGAGAATAGGCTTTTTTCCATGAATTCTGCCAGGTTTTTGAGGGGTTGCTATATGATAGGCTCCCAGCCAGCAGCCAGGGATACACCAGTGAACAGAAAGCCCCAAACCTGTCTGCCTAATAGTAGACTGAAGAGCACCAGTTTCTAAGCAGCCTTGTTTGCTGGGGTGGGACCCGTGGCATTTTATCATGAACTCTCACATAAATCCCTGCGTGGTCATTTGTCCTTACATTTCCCCCATTCCTCATCAAATGAAGTATTTGGGTGGTGTTGCAAAGCCCTTTTCTCAAGATTCTTTTTAGAAATAAGAGAACAGAGCCAATGTGATGATGGGGGAAAGGCTTGCTTGGAATTCAGCGTATTTGCCAGACCATGACACTAGTGTTCCCTGAGCCATCTGGGAGACTTCCAAAATATTCCGCATCTGTCTTTGAGGGATTTTATATTCCATTTGCTATCCCAGGAGGGAGACCATCTGTGGTATCTGCCAGCAAGTGTTTGTGAGTCTCTAGATGATATGTCATGCTTAGAATTGTATCAGGGGCAGCCTGGAAAGCCTCCATAACTCCATGCTGGGCATAAGCCATCAAGCAAAAATCTGGCCATTGTACAGCAACACAGATTAATTGGCTTTGTTCCTGGAGGTTAAGAATACGAGTAGAGAGTAAAGAATCCCTTTAGGCAGATGGTCATCCCATTTTCGGGGTCGAATGATTGTTCCAAATAGTCTAATAGTTAAGAAATTGTGTGTGCATGGGGGAAGGGAATGAGGTTGCACTCTGCAAGACAGTGCAAGGCACTACTTAAGAATACAGAATTGAACCAGTCATGGTGGCACATGGCTTCAATCCCTCCATTTAGAAACCTGAGGCAAGAGGATCATAAAATCGACATCAGCCTAATTAAAAGGGATAGGGATGTAGCTCAGTATCAGAGTTCTAGGTTCCATGGACACTATGGCAGAAAGAGAAAGAGGAGAGGGAGAGAGACAGAGATCAGAAGAGCTTCAGTCCTGGCTTCACTAATGCTCAACAAGAAGCTCAAGAAAGATAATTAGTGCCTCTATCTCTCTATCTGTAGAATGAGGTGGCTTTGTTAGCCTTCATAAATTTGTAGATTAGTTAAGACCAAACTGATGAATCTCATAATTACACAGCTGACATTTGCACATTTTTTAGTTTCAGTGTATCTCTCAAGAGACAATGTTAGCATCAGTTTGCTAGGGCAGCTGTGAAGTGCCACAAAACGCCTGTTTTAAACCACAGAAATGTAGTGTCTCCTCCGCAGATCCTGGAAGTCTGAGGTCAAATGTGTGGGCAGGCCTGCGTACTCTTCTGGAGGTTTTAGAGAAGCCTGGGTTCCAGCCTTCCTCCTAGCTTCTGGAATTTCCTGGCTCAGCAGAAATCTGCACGTGGCACCCCTTTGTTTGTACACGTCTGCCTCCTCACTTGAATTTAATGTGGACACCAAAGACACTAAAGGAGAGAGGCTCACAGCACTTCAGTACAGCTTCATGTTAACTATAACTACAAGGGGTTGTCAAAGGTGAATGTTTATATTTTTAAAATTTAATACAGTCAAAGACACATCAGTATTGATACTTCTCAAAATCCTCCATCTTGCCACTTCAAAAGAACTTATCCTGTTCTTGCCACTTTCAGAAACAGTGACTGAAGTCTTTTGTGACTCCAGTTATTCTAGGGGAACCAGAGAAAAGCCTCTAATCAATCCACATCAAACCCTATATATTCAGATGTCAAAATCAATTCCCACAAAGGAATAACTATGTAATGGCACTAGGAAAATATGTCCTGGAGAGGCATCTCAACCAGTACCACCTCCAGCAATGGAAAAGATAAACTTGGAAGACACATCTCAAGACAATATTGGTACTTAATAGTTACTCTGTGCACATTTAATTACTTGAAAACTTTAAATGTTCTCTTAGTTTTCTCAAAGTAAAGGAGGACACTCAAAGTTAAAGGTTCTCTCATGTCCTAGGTTTATTGTTGACCTTAAAGGGTCAGGACAAAAATACTGGCTTTCATCTTAGCCCAGTTCCTTTTCTACTTTGGGCTACTAAATTTTAATTATTGAACATCCAGAAGAGACCACAAATGTTAGTATTGCAATGGGCACAGTGAACTATTATAATTTTACATGGATACCAATCATCTTGAAATATAAAACATAGTTGGAACTGTTATTTTTATGAACCATGGTTAAATCACTATAGAATCTGAACAGAAAAAAATTCAAATCAAGATCCACATATTATATTTTAGCACAATTATGATGACATTATCTTTGTAACACCTTTAACTGTCCATCTTGCATAAAATACCCATTGTTAAACAAAAATCTTACCTAAGTTGTTATCTTTTAATAGGATGCCATCTAAAGAAATTGTATGTATCTGTAAATGTCCCTATTATTATAAGGAGCTGAAGTGTAAGAGAAATGCAAATACCTAACACAAAAGAGGATTATTACCGTAAACAATATGTTCGAAAACTTGTACAGACAGAAGGCATGAATGCATTTAGTACATCAGAAAAGTAGCAATAATAAATATCACAATTATATGAAACTTTATGCCCTTCAACTTTTTTTTTTTTTTTGAGACAGGATCTTGCTTTGTAGTTCAGGCTGGCTCTGAGCTCACTATGTAACCCAGGCAAGCTTCGAACTCATAGCAATTCTCCTGCCTCTGCCTCCTGAGTGCTGCTGGGATTACAGGTGTGAGCCACCATGCCCGGCATTGTAGTGTGTGGTACTGATTGCTGGTGGGCGTGAGTCACCACACCCAGCATTGTGGTATATGGTTACCAGGAATCGAACTAGGGACCTTGCGCTTGCAAGGCAGGTGCCAGAACCACTGAGCTAAATCCCTGGGCCTATACCCTTTAATCTAGTTTTGTACCAAAAGCACCTTTTTAATAAAACCTTCTCTTTTTTCCACAGATTTAATCTTTTGAAAATGAACAGTGTAAACATATCACGATGATGTGTTTAGCAATTGAATTGAGTGTCATATAAAGCTGTATAAATTATTGGGATCACCATAATGAATAAAGGCTGGAACGATATATATTCATATAGCTGCTAATTTATTCAACAAGGGAAGTCCTGTTTAGCAATTTCTCCATACAAAAGGGTCTCCATTTAATTACCTTGAAAACAATTGTTGATAAACTATCAAAATCAGGTTGTAAGAATTTATACATTTTTAAAAACCTTTATCGGTACATTATATATATACATCATGATCACACTCAATATTGAGAATTTGTACCAGGATTTTACATGATTTAATTCTCATTTTTTCCCATTTCCCTACCCACCCTATAACCCCCTAATACATAAGCTGTTTCCTTCTTTTATTACCATCATATTTTTTCTTTTCCCTCATTATTTACTCCTACACCCCATTTCCCTTTGAATATTTTCTATTTCACAAATCTATTATGCATTCTAGAACTCATTTACATCTTCAGTTTCTCACACCAGGGAAAACAATTACAATATTTACACATCTGTGGCTATTTACTTCACTTATTAGCATTCTTTATGGCAAAGTAATACTCTATTTTAATAGAAAAACCACATCTTTTTTATCCAGTCTCAAGTTGATGGGCATTTGGGTTGTTTCCAAGATTTATCTATTACAAACTGAGCTGCTATGAATATGGGTGCACAAATGTTGCTGTGATGTGAATCATTTAATTATTTCATGTATATACCTAGCAGGGGAATAGCAGGGTCAAATGGGATCTCTAATCCAAGTTTTCTGAAGAATCTTCACACTGATCTCCACAGTGGTTGCACCAGTCTACATTCCCACCAACAGTGGAGGAGGGTTCCTTTCTCCCCACAGCCTCGCCAGCATTTATTGCTGATTAATTTTGAGATAGCAGCCATTCTTTGTGGAGTGAGATGGAATCTCAATGATATTTTCATCTGCATCTCTTGAATGACTAGTGATGTTGAACATTTCTTCATATGTTTCTTAGCTGCTTTTACTTCTTCCTCTGAAAAATGTCTGTCCATTTCAGCTGCCCATTTTTTAATTGGGTCTTTAAATTTGGGGGACTGATTTTTTTAAGCTTTTTGTATATTCGAGATAGTAGCTGGGCTTTAATCTGCCAAAGACTAAACCTAGATCCATCTCTTTCACCATGTACTAAAATCAAAGAGGATTAGAGACCTAAATATTAAAACAGAAACACTAAACCTGCAGGAACACAAGTTAGGTAGAACTCTTGGAGAGACTTTATAAACAAAAGGGTAATCTTAGGGAAAGACTTTATGAACAAAACCTCTATAGCACAAGAACTAGCAGAAGAAATCAACAAATGGGATCTCATCCTACTAAAAAGCTCTAAAACCTCATTTTTTTACATTCCTCTATGTAGAAAACAATAGGGCCTGATGGAAATTCTTGTTAGTATAGCCTGTCAAACAAGTTGTGGACATGTAAATAGGCAGGGATTCATTTCATTAGCCTCCCTGAGTCTGAAGGCGTGGACCAGGACAATTTATTTTCCTTTGCAGAATCCCATTTCCCTCTTTCTTCAAGGGGAGCTGTGCCAGCCAACACAGCCATCTCAATTATAACTTCCGATTTTTCTGAAAGAATATATCTTATTTACCCCACAGGAAAACATGACAATGTTTTAAAATTCTCCTCTATTGTTGCAGCCTTTAGTATGACAAGACAATAAAGGGTGACAGAAAATGGAACAGTAGCCAGTTGCTGCATGTGGGGAGGTAGAGTATCAAACTGATCTCTCTGGGAGGAGCTAAAGCAGCCAGCACAGGAGAGACAGACATACTGAAAGAGGAGGTAATGAGAAAGTAGTGCCAGGAGAGTTAAGGCTTAAAGGAAAAACTCTTCATGAGAGTCAACTAAAAGTTGGAAACATCAGTTACAATTGCACATGTTGGTGCAGACACTATAAGTGTTTCAGCCAACATGCGTGTGGGTAGAACTGTCACAAGAATGACTGAAGCCACCACAGGTGCTGTCTTAACAGAGGATGACTAAAGCTGCCTCAAAAGCAAGTAGAGCCACTGGCACAATTTTCAGACTGTAGAGCAGGCAAACCCCTGGGATTGATTACCCATGAAGCAATTGCATTGCAGGTGTGGCTGCCTCAAAGTGCCTAGACTTACTTCAGGAACCATCCTCACTAAGGGCACAGCAGTTTTGTGCTGCGCTATTTAGAAAGGAGTTAACACCAACTGAAGTGGACTACAGAAAATTAAAGTTTAAGAAGAAAGAGAATCACTTCTTCGATGATGTCACAGAAAGTAATTCCTATGTGCACCCAAATTTCCATCACTATGTCTCTACCTTGGGAAACCAAGGAATATATTTGTAAGTGTCCAGTAACATATTGGTAGTAGTTCCAGGTATGGTATACATAGCCTCTTTAATGATGTCAACAGCACTGAGAAGTTTAGGCGTTGATCCTGTAATAAGGTCTGATCTTTACTGTAAACCTCAGAAGTGTTGAGAAAAAACAGTAATTGGAAGGACTGCTCAAGACAGTGCTTACCTACCCCCATGTCTGTTCTAGAATTATTTTATGAAAGCCAAACATCACCCCGAGTGCCACTTTATCTTTCAGGCACAGCCACCCACAAGTTCAATCTATACCCACACCGAACATCAATTATGAGTTATTAACAAAAAGCATGGCCGTAGGTCACAGTCTCCTCAAGCCAGTATGACATCCTTGAGTTAGGAAGGAGAGAGAGAACAAAAGACACAGAAATAAAAACTATAGAAAAGCTGGGTCTGAAATTGATGCAAGGTGCTTTGGGTAGCAAAGACAAAGACACCAAAGTTGTTCAGTGCTTATTCAGTAATGTTAGAAGTAGGGGAACTGGGCAGGCCTCAGGACAACTGCTAATAGTAATATTACAAGTGGCAGCACAAGCATATCTTTGCAAAAGGGAGCAAGTGATTAATTCAGAGGGGAAGAATTCAGTTGGAGTTAACTGACCCCAGCTGGAAGTGAACTCAGCAAAGTCATGTTAATGTAGCAGAATTAGGGAGGAGGAAGAAAGATGTGTCACCGTGGCTTACCAATACTGGAAGAAGGTGTCTGCTACATCTAGTATATCATGTTGAGACAAGATATTGTCAAGTTTTCATACAATAAAAGACACTAGGTTTGAGGACTACATATCAGGTCACTATCTTAAATGAGGACTTCCAATTCCCTATCATACATTGGCAGAGTCTGAGCAAAAGTAAGGAGTACCATGCTGGTAGATAGTACTACACACCCTACACCACACAGACACAGATAGTCACTTCCTGTGTGGAAATCAAAGAAATGTTTACAAAGAAAGATGTACTGCACACAAAAATTCCTGCTGTGCTGCCTCATTTGTCAAATGCTAGGTCCTATTAGAATCTCTGTCTTCATTGGCTTTTGCCAGACAAATAAATCTGGACTCTGTTTTCTCAGTCTTTAAAATATCCTTGGAGGGGATAAGTAGTTATATTACAGAAAGATGACTCTGGCTGGAAGAAGGTGCTACCTCTGTCCAGATGAGGGAAGGTATGTCTGCAGTTAAGGGGTGATTCTCCCACCACAACATAAACTTTGGTGGCAAAGACAACAGACAAAATCAGCAAGAAACCAAAACTCTGATCAAGGACTGTGTGTGACACAGCAAGAGAGCTGATATGTGTTGTAAAACTGGATGTTTATCGGTTGATAAAATTTGGCCCTGTTCTGGCCTAATGGTTGGCTCATTCTATAGATTTCTGTCTGGGATTCTAGTAAAGTAGTCCAGTAAAATGAAAAATAGTCTTCAGAACTACAGATTTTGCTAGCTTGAGTATTTTCATAAAACCACCTTTTTTAATGACTAAGAAAATAATTATTCATTCAGAAAGTTTTTGTTAAGAAGATACTAGGTGATACACATTGTAAAACAAATCCCTTGTCCTCATGAGTGCACCAAATGATGGATGAGATAGAAAACAAAGCAAAATAGGTAAAACTGTGGAAAAAAAGAATATTGGTATATTATTATTATGAGAGGACTTCAGGCTGGGGCTTTAGCTCAGTTGTTCTGGCATTTGCTTTGCAAGTGCAAGATACTGAGTTTGATCCCTGATTGGGGGGGTGAGATCCTTGAAAGGATTAATAATAGCAAAAGGGAAACTCGGTAGGGAGCTATTTTCACAATCAAAGAGAGACAACGGTGGTCCAATCTTAAATATATGTTGACCAATAGGACATGGCCCAGACTGAGTATACAACAGGGAAAGAAAGAAAAGATACAGGCTAGAGATTTAGCTCAGTGGTTCTGGTGCCTGCCTAGCAAGTGCAAGGTCCCTGGTTTGATCCCCAATAACAACATACAACAATACCAGGCATGGTGACTCATGTCCACCAGCAATCAATAACACATACCACAATGTTGGGTATGGTGGCTCACACCTATAATCCTAACACTCAGGAGGCAGAGGCAGGAGGATTGCTGAGTTTGAGGCTTCCCTGGGCCAGCCTGAACTACAAAGTGAGACCCCCGTCTCAAAAAAAAAAAACATGTAAGTACAGAACAATGTCTCTAACATATTCCTTACATTATTCTATTGAATTAACTGATACTGGAAAATCTCAGAGTAGGAAGCTAAGTGGAAAATCCATGCCAGAGTTATGAACATTTCCTAAACAATTTTCCAATCAACTGCATTTTAATTTGCTGTGACACTGCTTTGGTTTATTTAAATTACATACACACACACAGAGATGCACACACATAAGGAATGAAGACACATATATATTCTTTCCAAGGCAACGTAAAAGATTTTATTTCCTGATGACCAAATCTCTCAATAACCTCTATTTTGAGGGCCAGAGGGTTAGCTCAGTGGTTCTGGCGCCTGCCTCGCAAGCACAAGGTCCTGAGTTCAATCCCCAGTAACCACATACAATGCTGGGCGTGGAGACTCACGCCCACCAACCATCAATACCACATACCACAGTGCCGGGCGTGGTGGCTCACGCCTGTAGTCCCAGCACTCGGGAGGCAGAGACAGGAGGATTGCTGAGTTCAAGGCTTGCCTGGGCTACATAGTGAACTCAGGACCAGTCTGAACTACAAAGCAAGACCCTGTCTCAAAAATAAATAAATAAATAAATGTAATATTCCAAGTGTCATGGGAAAATATGCTATAAAGATTGTCAGACTCAGTGCTGATTATGCTGTGGTTATCTTGCATGTGAATCAAGGGCAACTGTAAAAAAAAGTTGTTTTAGACTGTTAGACTTTAACTGACCCAAAGTTCAATCCTCTCTTCACACCAGTAGCAGTAAGACAGGAATAACCTCCTCTAGAAGGCTGTTATTTCCTTCAGCTAGTATGTTAGAGCACAAAAAGATTCTTTCGTGACTTAGCAAATTACCCTGGAGCAAGTATTCCATAATACTTTGTCCACAAATCCAATACAAAGAACAGCTGGGAATACAGGAGACAAAGGCAAATGAGGAGAGGTCTGGATGCTAGGATCCCAAGATACTTAGCTTGTATCAGCTTTGGAGAGTATGTGAAAAACATCTGAAGACTTAAAATGTGATAAAACTATTTTGAAAATTGCTGCAGATTTATTTGGTCACTGTACTTAATGCTGTTTCTGATAGTTTGAAAATACGAAGAAGAGGTTTACAGAAGAAATTTGTACTTTGTTTTTGTAAGTGTTACAAATGGAAATGGGTTGTGGTTGAGCACCCTTAAAGATAGAAACTTTCAGGGAATGTGTAAGACTTAAATTAGATCTCCTTGTTTAAAAATTCAGGAAATTACTTTAGGTTCCCACCTCTACTACCTTAAACAAAGTACCAAGGCATAAAGAATCAATGTGCCAGGCCAGAAATTTAGCTCAGTGGTTCAAGCGCCAGCCTAGCAAGTGCAGGGTCCCTGGTTCGATCCCCAGTAACCACATACAACAAAAACAAGTGTGGTGACTCACACCCACAAGCAATCAGTACCACATACCACAATGCTGGGTGTGGTGGCTCATGCCTATAATCCCAGAACTCAGGACGCAGAGGCAGGAGGACTTCTGAGTTAGAGGTTTGCCTGGGCTACATAGTGAGCTCAGGACCAGCCTGAACTACAAAGTGAGACCCTGTCTCAAGGAAAAAAAAAATAAAGAATTAATGTGCTATACTCTGGTGAGAGAATTCTAAGGCCAAGGGACAAGAAGGCACCGGTGCGAGGGCCAGAGCTTTGAGAAGGGGCATTTACTTACTAAGTACATGAACATAACATGGGTCTGCCTCCTTCTGTAGGGGGATGCCCTTTGAAAGACCTAGACATAGTTTTCTGTCTCCCTAGGCCCCAATATGTGCCATGGGATATATTCTGAGAAGCCCCTCACACAACCCAGACCTCGCCATTAGACTGTATCCTTCAACACTGGGAACAAGTCAACCTTGCCAATCTGAAAAAAGAACTTATCTACTACTGAAATGTGGTTTGGGCCCAGTCCATACTAGGGAATGGCAAACAATGGATACCAAATGGCAGTCAAAATTATGGTGCTATTTTTCAGTTAGATCACTGTTGTAAAAGGTAAGAAAGATGGTGTGACATCTATTATGTCAAAATGTTATGACTCTTTATCTTTCGAGAAGCTGAGAAATAGTGATACTTAGAGGAATCCCTGAGAAGAAAGAACAAGTTGGTGTTCATTGCAAAGGACACTCACACTGGGCAGAGTCTACAGCTTCCTATGTGTAGCCATCTGGCAGTAAATCTAGTATAGCTATCTAGTCAGATCCCTATGACCCAGTTGCTGGTCATGGTCTTCTCTGTGTTCAACCATTGGGATTTAGAGGAAGAACAAACAGCAGGGCTAAAGAAAAAAAGGCAAGCCAAAGTCATAGCTGTCACAATGGTTTAAAGATACATCTCATCTAAAGGAAAAACCTAAAAACAGTTCAAAAAGGGATGCTTTAAATGCAAGAAGACTGGATGCTGGACACCTGACCACCAACCTGAGCTCCAGCCTACTCCATGCCCATGACTGATGTCACCGACTCACGGCAGTGGAAGACTGACTGTTCCTGATCTTAGAAAGGGCCTAGGCCAGCCACACCCCTCTGCTCTTATTCTGAGTAAAGGTCACAGCCTCCAGTGCTCCAGTCCTCAGTCCTCTCTGAACCCCAGGTAATCCAGCATGCCACTGACAAGTTCAGTTGCTCTTAACTTCCTTCTCTAGAACATGAATGGGGCTTCTGTACACCTTTTCTGACATGCCAATTCACAGGGCAAATGTTCCACAAAATGTATGCCTTTCTGTTGCTACTTGCTCACACAATTATCTGACATAAAAGGCACTGGCTTGATAGGTATAATTCCTAGATGTATCTATCTTCCCAGGCAAGCTGCTGTTATCCATTGCAAAGGACACCAAAGTGGCACATCCAGAGTCTGTTTGAGACATCCAAAAGCTGACAAGGAAGAAAGAAGGTCATTCTTAAAGCTCGTCAAGAACCCAGTCTTATTCTGAACTCCTGAGGTGCAAATAGGGCCCTTCCTTAAAGGACACAGTGATAAGTTATTAAAACCCTACATTGGAAAATAATCAGGTTGTCACAGGACTAAGACTCTGTTCCTGTGAACTTCTAGACACCTAACATTCCTCTTCCAAAAGGACAACTCCAGTTCTGCTTTGAGAGGAAATAAATAGAGTCATTATAAAGTTATACTAAGAGCCTATTATTCCTTTTTGCCTCCATTAGCTGTTCACAAGCTCACCAACCTCTCTTACATTCAACAGGCAGCTCACCAATTCTCCACATATATATCACCACCAATGCTCCCACACAGCTGGATATTCCATGAGACCACCACATACTCTCGTGCCCACTTCTATGAGGGGGCCCCACACCCACCTTGCAAGTATGCCCCACAATCACCCCTGTGGGGGTGTCCCATGTGCCCCTCTCTGTGAGGGCACCCAGAGCCATGCAGCAGAGGTACCTGGGACTAGAGAGCAACTACTGAGCTCAGGAAGGTGGCGCAGTGGTAAGCAGTACAGATTAAGCTTTGTTACTGAAGTCCACTGGGTGAGTGAACAAAGAGTAGACGACAGTAATTATTGAATTACTGGGAATAGCATCCCCAAAAGAACTAGACCTGGATTTCAAGGGGTGAGATGCAACACTGGAATTCATCCAACTGGACTCCCTGAATCAGCAGCAAAAGAAGATCTGGAAAAAAATGAAGTCAGAAATAATCACTCAGCTAACAATGGAGGTGGTAAAAAGCACAGATTTAAAAAAAAAAACACAGGAGTTGAGGAACATGATGAAATCCCAGCATCAGAAACAAATGGAATCTAATAAAAACACTCAAATAGAAATCTAGGAGATTTTAAATGCCATTGGAAATTAATGCAGTACAACAAGTGAATGTGAAGACAGGATGTAAGACACAAAAGACAGGACTCTAACTAGTGACCAAGAAAGGAAAGATTGCTTGAAATTAGTGAAGGACTATGAGAACTAAATTCAGCAGCTGTTAGATGATGCAAAGAAAGACTAAGACTCACTGGAGTCCATGTAGAAACAAGAGATAGTAAAATTAACATTTAAAAACCGTTTACAGAAGTCATAGCAGAAAACTTCTCAAGCAGAAGAAAAGAATTTGACATACAGATAAGTAAAGCATATAGAATTCCATCTAGCTGTGATCAAAAAAATTTACACATAGGCATATAATAGTAACAATACCAGAGACCCAACAAAAGAACAAAATATGGAAAGCAGTTAAGGGAAAAAAACAAATCATACACAAAGGAAAGTTCATCAGAATCACAGCAGACTTTCCAACACAAACTCTCAAGTCAAGGAGAGACTGCAGTGAAATATTTCAAGCCCTAAAAGAAAACAAACTCCAGGCAGCAGCAGAGCTAAATGACTTCCTTTGTTGATTAGATGAAGCAGTTTAATAAAGGTAACTTTTTTTTTCTTAATGCAGGGTCTCACTTTGTAGTTCAGGCTGGTCCGGAGCTCACCATGTAGCCCAGGCTAGCCTCAAACGCCCAGCAAGCCTCCTGCCTCTGCCTCCCAAGTGGTGGGATTACAGGCATAAGCCACCATGCCCAGCATTATGGTATGTGTTGCCAGGGATCAAACTCAGGACCTTGAATTTTCCAGGCAGATGCTGGAACCACTGAGATAAATCCCCTAAACAAACTCCAGCCTGCAATGATGTTTCCAGCAAAACTATCTTTTAAAATCAAAGGGGATGGATGTAAGATAATTCCATGACAAAGAACAAATAGGAAACTACATGAATACCAAACCAGGACTCCAAAATATTCTAAACAATAATCTAGAAAAAGACAATGAGGTTCACAACTTCATGCGGCCCAACAGAGTGAAGCCATTAGGCAAGGCAACATTAAATGGAAAGAGTGGATAAATAAAAAATTAAAAGGCCAACAAGAGTAAAATAGGACAAGGCAATACATATCCATTATAACCATCAATGTCACTGGCTCCAATTTACCAATCAAAAGAAATAAACTGGCAGAATAGATTAAGAAACAAGATCTACAAGTATGCTGTATATAAGAAACACACTTAGATCAAAAAGAAACCTATAGAATGAAAGTAAAAGAATGGAAAACAGTTCTCTGTGCAACAAGAACCTGAAAGCAAAAAAAAGCATCAGTGGCTACCTTACTTGCAGACAAAGAAGATTGCAAGCCAAAGCTAATTAAGAAAGACAAAAAAAAAAAAAAAAAAAACCACTACATCTTTGTAAAGGGAAAAATCCAAGAGGAGGTGATAATCATAAATATACATACACCGATGCTAGTACACTCAACTATACAAAACAAATATTAATGGACATAAAAAATAAATAAGCACTGGTACTGGGAGACCTCAATATTCCACTATCACATAGACATATATAAAAAAAAATGCAGGGCCGGAGGGTTAGCTCAGTGGTTCCGGTGCCTGCCTCGCAAGCGCAAGGTCCTGAGTTTGATCCCTGGTAACCACATACAATTCTGGGCGTGGAGACTCACGCCCACCAGCAAACAATACCACATACCACAGTGCCGGGCGTGGTGGCTCACGCCTGTAATCCCAGCACTTGGGAGGCAGAGGCAGGAGGACTGCTGAGTTCGAGGCTTGCCT
>PVIC010043924.1:0-15223 GCA_004025085.1 Thryonomys swinderianus
CAGCAAAGACACTGTGGTGATACTGTTTTAGCAACATGATCCTTGCTTTCAGTTTATGATCCAGAAAGAAGGAAAACGGAGCTAAAGAATTATATGAGTAGCTATCAGGACCACTTTCCTATCAGAGAGACCATCGCTGTAAGCAAAGATCAAAGGAGCAGATCTCTCCAAGCTGGAAAAGCTGCCCTGACGTTAGGGGGGGAAACAGTGTAGGGAAGAATGGAGGATCCTATATCTAAAAGCTCACAAGAAGGAAGTAACATGGGCTTCAGGGAATTTGATATCAGTTCATTGTAATTGATAATGTTCAAGTCAGAGGAAGTTTAGAAGAGCAAAGTCTACAGAGATACATACGAAAGGTTATGAATGTGCTTCTGATCGCTCCATTTTTTTGTTTCAATTTAAAATCTTAACGGAACTTATTCTCTTCACTTCATTACCACGCCTCATTATTTCTAGCTCCTGAATACCTATTCAACTTCCGGATGTCTTTCTATCCGATTTCTGCGCTCACAGTCCTGGCCAGTGTTATCTCTAGGTGGTTTCTCTGTTATTCTTTCATTAGCTGGTGTATCATTACCTTGTCTCTATTTTCTCCTGTATCTTAAATTTCAAATACCTATTTACTGATTTAATCAAATCCTTGCAGGAGAAATTGTTCCATCTCTGAATTCTTCTCATTCTCACTATTAATCTGGTTGGTAAGTACTGCTTTATTTCTGTTTCATGAATAAAGACACTGAAGCACAAAAAATCTATTGGAGTTCTCAGAACAGCTTATTATGTTAAAAGCTCTCTCATGTGCTATTTTCTTATTCAAGAAGTTATTTTGCTGGCCCTTTGTCTCACAGCGAACTCGTCCTCATGCTGTATCTGTCTGTCCAGGAGGATTGCCATTATTTTGAGGCTCAGCTTTGGTCTCCGTGCTCTGCACCCTCCAGACTACCATGCAGTATTACAATAGCCCACTGTGTGTTTGCCTCTTTCTTTGGACTGCAAGCTTGTTTTTTTTTTGTTTTTTGTTTTTTGTGGGTTTTTTTGCTTTTTGAGACAGGGTCTCGCTTTGTAGTTCAGGCTGGCCCTGAGCTCACTATGGTGCCCAGGCAAGCTGCCGCGAACTCAGCAATCCTCCTGTCTCTGCCTCCCAAGTTCTGGGATTACAGGCGTGAGCCACCACGTCCGGCACTGTGGTATGCGGTGTTGATTGCTGGTGGGCCTGAGTCTCCATGCCCAGCATTATATGTGGTTTCCGGGGATCGAACTCAGGACCTTGCGCTTGTGAGGCAGGCGCCGGAACCACTGAGCTAACCCTCCGGCCCCTGCAAGCTTGTTTTAACAGTATGTGTGCCTGTGGCTCCATAGTTATTTTTGAACGAATCAGTTAATACATTGAGATATTAAATTCTGTAGTGGTTTGAAAGTAAAAATAAGCATCAATGGCAAATTATATTTATAAATAATGATTGCAACAATAACAATTAAGTTTATTTTTGAGTCTATAAAATGAATTAGAAATAACTACTGCCTTAAGAAAAACTTACATTAAAAATGATGTCTAATTACTGCAAATTGAAATGAATAAATTTTTAAGTTGTATGTACTTAAAAACAGTGACCTAAACATAATGTATTCAATCCTATTTATAGCTTTTACTGCTTCTTTTATGTGCATGAAATAAGAATCATTAAAGCATTCTGATGTAAGAATTGTAGACTTCTCTAATTGCTAAGAGATCATTTATTAGTTATTAAGAAACATACTTTGCTTTATTACTTAATCAAGAGATCAAGATGGACAGCATGCAGACGGTCCTTGATTTATTCATTCCTTATCCCATTCATTTCAAATTTGTGAATATGACTAGTATTATGTAAAAAGTGCAGAATGTTAAGGCCCCAGGACTTAATTTTAATGTGGTACCTCACAAAAAGGAGAAGTGCTGTGGTCATTCACCACTGGATTGGCCAGAGGACTGTGAAACTCTGAAGGAAGCCCTGGGAGACTGGAGACAAGGAAGAGAGAGATGCTGGCGACAGGGAAAAATCAGAACCATTTTATGAAAATTCTTCAGCAAGCGATATTGGTGCAGGCTTGGGGCTCCTGTGCCCAGGGACCAGTAGGTTAGGTAGGTGACAGCCAATATTTGCTTTATGGATTTCTGAAAAGTTGCAAAGAAAATATATCAAAATTCAAGAGATATTTTCTAGAGGCCTTCAAGACTTAAGCGACCAAAGAAAGAACACTTTTCTTAACTTTTTTTTTTTTTTTTGGCTATGGGGACAGAACTCAGGACCTTGTGCTCGTGAGGCAGGCGTGGCACCACTGAGCTAAATCTCTGTCCCCAAGAATGCCTATCTTATCTTTATAATGATCTATCCATTATGATGTGGTCAGAGGAAAATCAGTACATGCAATAGAGTTTTGGAAGATCTGGGATGTACAATGTGAGTATAAATGTTCTCAAAAAAATTATATATCCTTGTGTTACAAAGGTCTGAAAATAAAATATTTGGTTGTGTTGTCAATATTAGATAAAATGTCCTAGATCTTTTAGTTTTAAAACAGGGACAACTTAGCATCCCTTTGTTACCCAATAATGCTAGTCTTAAATTTTCAGTATTTTACATCACTAAAAAAATTAACTATGACTCATATGACTACAATATTAATGAAAGACTCATACAGCAGAGTAAAATGTTTTATCATTAAAAGGTTCTGTTGTCTCTTATTCAGTTGGCTATGAAAATGTTATGTACAAAGTGAAAAATAAACATAAAAGGCATCATAAATTATAGAACTACTTTATACTGTCTACTTCAATAGATTTGGGGAAGCCATTTCATAAATATGATTAGTTATAAATGGGTCTTTTGCATTGTTACCTAACTTGGTTTTATGTGTCCAAATGTTAGCTTCCTGCTTTTTAACTAATATTTTACTTTTATTAAAAATACTACCTAGAGAAGACTATAATTGAATTAGGAAAATAATTGTTATAATCCCCACTACTGACAATGAAAGTAGTATTTTTTTAAAAAAATAGTGTTTATGTATAGAAAATAGGAAACATTTTTGTTATTTTATTGTATTAAACTAGTTATTTTAAAGTGTGCCAATCTCAAGAACAGATTGTTGAATTCTGGTAAATGCAGAAAGCCATACAAACACATTCTCAGTCTAAATATAGGCTTTTATTTTGCCTTTCCAGATGATCTCTCCAGCCTAGCCACCACAGACAGTCACTATCTTGGTTCATAAGAAGTCTTGTGGATTAATGAACAAATACCTTTGCAAATGTTTTAAAGATGAATAAAAGCTATGTGATTACCTTTTCTTAAATGTTACCCAAATAAACACACCTAAATTTAAAAAAGGGGAATATTTGCAATATGAGAAAGATCTAATGGTATATCAGAATGTTAAACTTTTTTAAAATTTTTCAGTAAACTTTATTGGTACATTATATACATAGCTCACAATCACACATAACATTAGGGAATTTGTACCAATATGTGACACAGGTCAATTCTCATTTTTACCTACATCCCTGAACACCCACCCCCTCCCCACCCCCTATATACATACTCTCTTATTTTTTTTCCAAATCATTTTATTCCTTCTCCTCATTACGTTCCCACACCAAATTCCTTTTGGATATTTCCCATTCTACAAAAACTGTCATATATTGTAGAGCTCCTTTACCTGTACAGGTGCTCACATCAAAGAAAAGATCCGGTATTTGCCTATCTTTGTTCTATTTATTTCACTTATTAGTGTGTTCTCCAGGTGTCTCCATTTGCACATAAGTGAATGAATCTTGTCATTCTTTATGGCAGAGTATTATTCCGTTTAAAAAAAAAAAACCACCTTCTTTACCAGTCTCCTGGGCATTTCGGTTGTGTGCAAGGTTGGACTATCATGAACTAAACTGCTGTGAACCAGGGTGTGCATCTGTCTTTCCAATGTGATTTTTAAAATTCCTTTGGGTATATTCTTAGCAGGGGAAGAGCAGGGTCAAATGGGACCCCTAGTCCTAGTTTTCTGAGGAATCTCCACACTGATCTCCACAATGGTTGCACAAGTCTGCAGTCCCACCAGCAGTGGAGAAGGGTTCCTTTCTCCCCACAGCCTCGCCAGCATTTATCCTTGGTTGATTTTGTAGGAGCGGCCATTTTTTGTGGAATGAGATGAAATCTCAGTGTTGTTTTCATCTGCATCTCTTGAATGACCAGTGATGTTGAATATTTCTTCATACACTTTTTAGCTGCTTTGACTTCTGCCTCTGAGAAGTGTCTGTTCATTTCGGATGCCATTTTTGAACTGGGTCTTTAAACCTGGGGGAGCTGATTTGTTTAAGTTCCTTGTATATTGTAGATAATAGCCCTTTGTCTGACAAACAGCTAGTAAAGACTTTTTCCCATGTTGTTGGTTGCCTTTTAGTGGTGCAAGTGATTTCTTTTGTTGTGAAATAGCTTTTTAGTATGATGAGATCCCATTTGTTGATTCTTTCTGCTAGTTCTTGTGCTGTAGAGGTTGTATTCATAAAGTCTCTGCCTGAGCCAATGTCTTCAAGAGTTTTACCTAACCTGTTTTTAGCAGGTTTATTGTTTCTGTTTTAATGCTTAAGTCTTGAGGCCATTGTGTATTTAGTTTTGTGCTTGGTGAAAGAGAGAGGTCTAGCTTTAGTTTTTGGCAGGTTAAAGCCCAGTTTTCCCAGCACCATTTGTTAAAGAGGCTGTCTTTCCTCCACTGTGGATGTTTGGCTCCTTTGTCAAAGATAAGGTGGTTTAGTGAATCTGGGGTTGTTTCTGGATCTTCTAATCTATTCCACTGGTCCTCAGGTCTGTTACTTTGCCAGTACCATGCAGTTTTTCTCACAGTGGCTTTACAGTAGAGTTATAAGTTGGGGATTGTAATACCCCCTATTATGTTGTGGTTGCTTAGAATTATTTTTGCTATTCTAGGTCTCTTCTGGTTCTAGATGAATTTTTGGATTATTTTCTCCAGCTCTGTGAAGTATAGTGTTGGAATTTCAATTGGAATTGCATTGAATCTGGATAGTAGTTGTGGGAGGATAGCCATTTTGATGATGTTGGTTCTCCCTACCCAGGAATAAGGGATGTCTTTCCACTTTCTGATCTCCTTTTCTATCTCATTTTTCAGAGTCCTATAGTTTTTCAGAGTAGAGGTCTTTCACTTCCTTTGTTAGGTTGATTCCTAGGTATTTCATTTTTCTGGGTGCTACTGTGAAAGGGATTGCCTCCCCAATTTCTCTTTCAGTGAGTCTGTTGTTTGTGTAGACAAAGTCTGTTGACATTTGAACATTGACCTTGTTTCCAGCAATACTACTAAATATCGTAATTAAGTCTAGCAGTTTTTTGTTGAGTTTTTAGGGTCCTCTAGATAGAGTATCATATCATCAGCAAATAATGCCAGTTTAAATTCTTCCTTTCTTATGTTTATTCTTTTTATGTCTTTGTCCTGCTTGATTGCTATGGCTAGTGTTTCCAGTACTGTATTGAATAAAAGTGGTGACAGCGGGCCAGAGGGTTAGCTCAGTGGTTCCAGAACCTGCCTCCCAAGTGCAAGGTCCTGAGTTTGATCCCCTGTAACCACATATAATCCTGGGCGTTGAGACTCACGCCCACCAGCAATCAATACCACATACCACAGCGCAGGGTGTGGTGGCTCACGCCTGTAATCCCAGCACTTGGGAGGCAGAAGTAGGAGGATTGCTGAGTTCAAAGCTTACCTGGGCTACATAGTGAGCTCAGACCTAGCCTGAACTACAAAGCGAGACCTTGTGTCAAAAAAAAAAAAAAAAAAGAGTAGTGACAGCAGGCATCCTTGTCTCATTCTGATCTTAGTGTAAAAGGTTTCAGTTTTTGCCCACTAAGTATGATGCTGGCTGTTGGTTTCTCATAAATAGCTTGTATTAAATCAAAATAAAGTCCATCAATTCCATTTCTCTGTAGGGTTTTGATCACGAATGGGTGTTGGATTTTGTCAAATGCTTTTTCTGCATCTGTTGAGATGATCATATGGTTTTTGTCCTTGAGCCTGTTAATATAGTGTGTTACATTGATTGATTTACATATGTTGAACCAGCCTTACATCCCTGGGATAAATCCAACTTGATTGGGGTGTATGATTTTCTTGATAACTCGCTGTATTCTGTTTGCCAGTATTTTATTGAGGATTTTTGCATCAACCTTCATTAGAGAGGTTGGACTGTAGTTTTCTTTTTTTGGTGGGATCTTTCTCTGCCTTTGGAATCAAGGTAATGGATGCCTCAAGGAATGATTTGGGGAGTACTGCTTTCCTTTCGATTTCATTAAAAAGGTTGAGAAGTACTGGCATTAACTTTTCTTTAAAAGTTTTGTAGAATTCAGCAGTGAAGCCGTCAGGACCAGGGCTTTTCTTTGTTGGTAGGTTTTTTTTTATTACATTTTCAATGTCACAGATTGATATCAGGTTGTTTAACATTATTATATCCTCTTCATTCAACTTTGGAAGTTCATATGTATCTAGGAATCTATCCATTTCCTCTAGATTTTCCATCTTTTTGGAGTACAAATTTTCAAAGTACATGTTTATTATCCTTTGGACTTCTTCTGGATTTGTGCTGATTTCCCCATTTTCATTCCTTATAGCATGGATTTGAGCCTTTTCCTTCCTTTGTTTGATAAGGTTGGCTAAGGGTCTGTCAGTTTTATTTATTCTTTCAAAGAACCAACTCTTCAGTTCATTGATTTTTTTGTATTGTTCTCTTTGTCTCCATTGCATCAATTTCTGCTCTGATCCTTATAATTTCCTCTCTAGTATGAGCTTTGGGTTTGTCTTGTTCCTCTTTTTCTAATTGTCTGAGGTTCATCATTAGATTACTTATTTCAGTTCGCTCTATTTTCAGAGTGTAGGCACAGAATGTTATTCTTTCTTTTCAGATTGGTTCAGTCAAAAATGCCTGCTAATTAAATATGAAAACAAAGTTTGTTTTATAAGTCTGATATGAGTAGTAATGTACTTATATGATGAAGACCAGTATATTCACCTCAGATAGGATTTTTTTAAAGGGATAATCTCTCCAATAAGAAGCTCTTTTCACAAACAAGAAGTTTACATATTGTGTAGAATGATAGAATTTTTAATTGCTTAAGATGTAGGAATATACCCTTCCTAAATAGAATTGGAGTTTATAACAAGAAATAATGCCTTATACATTTTTAAAGTGCCAAGGACCTTCTAGCATGAAAAATATATACTTGAAAAATCTTTGGTATCTGAATATCTACCTTAAACACTCACTGGTCTGAATTTCTGATGGCTCCAAGAACCTTTATGTTGGAATTTTGCAGTGGGAGGTTCAAAGAGATTAATTGTTTGTGCATTTGAATGGTTTGCGGGTCTAAGTCCAGAACTGCATATGTAAGTGTAAACAAGGATGAGCGTAATAGTGTATAGGAAATAAATTTATGAGAAGCACTGATTGTGTGGCTATTCAGACAAGGAAGTCTGTCATATTCTATTAGTCGCATAGAAATTGTTATCACAGAGCCTGATTTACAGACTGGAATTCCAATTTTTGATTGAAACAGTATCAAAATTTTATTTGAAATATCTTCTAATGAAACTTGGCAACCAGTTCATTTTCTCAGTACAGAAGAGATAGTTGTTTATGGGATCTAAATATGTTTGTGAAGTTATGTCAGAACTCTGAATTTGTCTCTTTTGGCCACTTATCTGAACAATAAAATGCTACTGAGGAAAAAACACTTCAAAATAGTAAGAATACCAAGGACTTTGAAACTCACATCAGATATTAATGGTAAATCCAGGGATGCAACCAAGTTCTATTTGTAGTTGAGGCCTGTACTTTTTATATTAGAGCATGCTGAGTAATACTATTTAGGATGACAGAAAAAACATTTTGGTTTGAAGTAAAGACAGGCAGCATGAGATTCTACACACGCATCAAGTAAAAAGGGCTGGAAAATGTCCACAGAAACTGGTCATTTTGAGGTCATTCACTACCAGAGCCTGGAGTCTCAGTAAATAGGAATGTTCACATTCCTTCACTCATTCTCAGTGACTTTCCTTTTCTTATGAACAGGAGAAACAAAAGCGCTCTTATAATAGTGATTATTTTACTGCATCTATCAAATATGCATAACTGCTTGCCATTTTGACCAAGTCAGGGCATTCTTAGTTTTCCTGATAGGATTTGAAGTCCAGGAAAAACAAAGTTACATTTTGACTCAGGAACCACATCCAGGATGCACTGAGTAGTGTAAAATCCATTTTTCAAACAAAAGAACTTAAGGCTCTTTGGTTAAGATTTTTTGATGAGATACTGATATTTATAGGAAGAAAATTTCAAGACAAGCCTCTTTAATAAAGAACATGTGGGGTTAAGGAAAAGTAAAACCAAACACAAAACAGAAACAAAAACAAGGGCATTATACCCAACGATACCAACAGTTTTAAGCAATTTTCATATCTACAGTGAAATGGTATTATCAGCCCTGTGTGACATCCAGGTCACAAGCTTTCTCCTGCCAGTGTCTGAGTGATACAGAACCTCCTAGTGATCTAGGGGAAAGAATATAAACCCCAAGGCTGAATACGTGTTCCCTAAAAATCAAAGAATGAATCCTAAGGAACAACAAAGGTTAAAAGTAGGAAATATTTATTAGTGGGGGGGGACCCTAGCTCCTGAGAGACAGGAGAAGGCTTCAGTGGTTTGCCACCGACCCTTCTTTACAAGGGAGAGAAATTTTACAGAACAGAATAACGAGGTGGGTACATTTGGAACAGAACCATGATCAACCAGTAAGATTCCAAATCTAACCACTCAGACAATATTGATCCAATAGCAAGTAGGTCACGTAGCAAGTATACATGGAAAAGAGCTCAGAACATTTTTAGAAAGGATCCAGAGGTCTTGATAACTCAGGCAGTGACTGATGTCTACCAGGCTTTATTGGGCCAGATGTTACCATTTGTCTTATCCCTCAGGGAAATATATAGGCCTGGTCATTTCATCTTTCTCTTGAGTCCTGGCTTCTAACAGATGCGTCTCCAGTCAAAGTTATGATGTGTTTTCATCTTTTACATTAATGTTCTTGAGAGTCTAATCCTGTCTGACTATATATTATATTTCTACTTAACTTAGCTGTCTATAACACCAGCTCACTGTTAGGCTGAGACCTGAAGACTGACAGTTTCAGCCCAGCCTGGGGGAATTTACTACTCTGAGAGATTCTGTCTGAAAAATTTTATAAATGAATGAATGAATGAATGAATGGCTGAGGATGTAGCTCAGTGTGAAGACTGGGAATTCAAACCCCAGTACCGAAACTTAATAAATAAAATACCAGAATATAATTGACAAATTTGGTACACTCATCTCTCTCATTGTTTAATTGTACTATTAAGTTTTAGATTAAAATAATATGAAATATTTGGAATTATGCTCAATACATTGAAGTAGATCTATACTACACTCAAATATCAAATGTAGTACTTTGAATCAGCTGCTTTTGCCTGCTCTGGGATGACTTAGCGTACTTCTCTATAACTAAGGACAGACAGAGGAATGGACTTAAAGGATCCATGAATCTATTAGGAGTGTGGGTAATGTCATGACATTGTTGTTGAATAGTTACCTTCATGAGCTGATTTATATTAGGTAAAGCTCCAGACCCAGTTAGAAAATCAGATTTCTTCGTACCTGCATTTCCCAGTGGGAGAATGATGTCCAGAATGGGAAAAATAGAAAGCCTAGAAATTAGCAATTTATCATCACAAACACAATAAAATTTAATCTCCTCATAATGCCAGTTTTTTGTGAACAAATGTCATAGCAATAAATTGCTTTAGAATTATTTCTGTAAACAAAAGCAAATGAATGACTACAGCATCGGTCATAAATACTTCACATGCCAGTAGAGAATCACTCAGTGCGGTTTGTTTGTAAACTCCACTCTCAGAACTATATCCGCTGTTACAATCGATTTTCAGAAAAAAATGTTTAAATATTGTGCTCTTGTTTACAATATTTTACCATATGTGCCTGCACTACAGTAGAACAGTAGACTTTCCCCCCACAAATCATGTGAAGAAACCCTTTCCTCGTACAGGATGAGTGTTTTCATTTCCAAGGGTCAGCAAAACAAAACACCACGAGCTGGTGGCCAAAAGCACAGAAATTTCTGCCGCGCTGGGATACTAAAACCTGAAATGAAGACCACAGTGCCGTCTTCCTGCTGAGGTTTGTGGGGATCCCTCTGCTCCCCTGTGTCTTCTGTTCTGCCAAAACACTGGGCTTTTCTTTGCCTGGCTGCAGAGTGGCTCCCATCTCGTCTCATCGTGTCCTGGTGCACTTGTGCACCTCACCCTCACCTGCCTCTTAGAAGACGCCTTCCTGGTGGGTCAGGCGTCTGCCCAGCCCAGCACGAGCTCTTTTGCACTGATGACACCAGCCACTTCCCTGTCTTGGTATGTTCAGTGCCTCGATGACAGAATTTCTGAAACAGGCAATGTAAAGGAAAATTGGGTACCTATGTCCTTCCAGTTCTGGGCTGCAGAGTTGGAGATTAAGATTCTGGCATCTGACCAAGGCCACCTTGTGGCACCATCATGATCGAGGGCATCACATGGTAGAGGAGAAGAGATCAGTGGAGAAGGGGTGGGTAAACCTGCTTCTGTTCTGAAGCACCAGGCTGGTGGCAAAGCTAGGACAGGACTGGCTTCCCCAGCCTCTCACTTGGTAAACATCCAACCGCAGCAGACCCTGCTTCCATTGAGTTAGCAAAGGTTAGGACTTCAGAGTATTTTCAGAGCAAAGAGACATTACCCAATATATCTAAAGAGTATGCAATAATATGTAGAAAAGAGTTAAGTAGTAGCTTCTTATACAAAATTTTTTTATCATTCTGTTTTTTTACTATTGTGTATAATTATTCAGTTGCAGGTGGGTCAAATATAAATGAGTGAAATAATATTTTAATTTGCTCAGTGTTCAAAGAGCACTTTAGTGTGCTTCTATCCTCCTATTCTACTGAGACATTTTCTTAGCATTATTGTACTTAGAGTTTTACAAAGATTAATCAGAAGATAAATCAGGAGGGGAAAACACTAGAGAAAAAGGCTGAAGCATTTCTGATTCAGGTTGGAAGTAACAGGGCATATTTATGGATAAAAGAAAAGAAATTGTAGACAAATGGTAAGATGTGGCACATTGTGGTGCCAATATCTATCATTTGTCTTAGAAGATTGTACATTGTAGAAAATCTTTAGAAAGAATTTCCATTTTTTTATAGGAAGGCAAAGAACAGGAAATTTATTATATCGGGAAACTCAGACCATCTCCAGAAAGAGTTTGTGTGAAAGTTTGTATCAATCTCCAAGATTCAGAAACTGCACCACTAGGAAATGCTTCATTTATCCAGTTACTCACTTGCTGGGCAATATGTATTGATGGTTTTTAAGGCAGTGAGGGTAAAGTCATAAATAAACAAGATTTATTCAACATTTTCAAAGCATAAGAGAATGAAGAAATGCCACACACATCAGTTGTAAGGAATGTTAAAAAAATACAGGTTCATAATGGGAAAATGCTACCTTATATTTGCTAGAAGAAATGTATAATTAAGAGATCCTAGTTTTGGGGATATTAACTGCACACATCAGTGAAAAGGGGGGATACAAGATATTTATAATAATAAAGACAGTGTTGGAGAAAGAATTGTGTAATTTTAAGATTTACTGTGAGGATACAGTAACGGAGGGAGTGTGGTAATAAAGCAAAAAATAGGTACAGGGATCAGTGAAACAGAACAGGACTCCCTCAGGGATAGAACCAATCACATTTTCCCACAGAATTACAAAGACTATCCAATGGGAAAGGACTAGTGACTCCAAGAGGTGACCTTAGTACAATAGGATGTTGGCCTTGAGGGAAAAAAAGAACCCACTCTAAATATTACAACTTATAGGATATTAATACAAAACAAAACATAGGTCTGAATGCAATATGTATCAATTTTGGGACTACACATAGGATAAATGTGCATGAGATGAAGTAAGGCTTTTAGGCATGACATGGAAAACATAGTTCATACAATGTAAAAAGGTAAATTGGATTTCATTACAAGGAAAACTGTTCTGTGCACAGACACATCACAGAGAAAGATAGGCTACTGATTGGAAGAAAATGCATGCAAACTATGACTATATCCAAAATATATGTGTGAAAATATTTAAGATACTCAGAAGTCAACAGTAAAAAAGTAAACACTTAAAATATGGAAAAGACAAATAGATATTTTTTAAAAGCACATGAAAATAGGTTCCGCAGTATGAATCAGTAGCAAAATCCAAATTAGAACGAAAATAAGACACTGCTACATGCTTATTAGAAGGGCATAAATTAAAATTAAAATTAGAAATGGCCAACATGCTGCCAAGGACAATTCCTACAAAAATATAGAACAATTGGAACTCTCATGCAATGGTGGAGAGAAAGCAATAAACAAAACATTCTAATTTTATTTCATGTTTAACTTTTAATCTATGAAGCATACTTTCTCAATGAGATCACAAGTTTTTAATTTAGGGCATGCGTTTTATACTGATTTTGACAGAGATCTATTCCTCAAATTCAACTGACACTCAAATTATTGCTGTGGATGATAATTATGAAATTCTTTCTGTGATTTGGGTAGATGATTCATATGATTTTTGTCTAATTTCTCTTCAATCTGAATAAACAGATATAAAATAAACTCTCAGCTGGGTGTGGTGGCTCACGCCTGTAATCCCAGCACTCAGGAGGCAGAGGCAGGAGGATTGCTGAGTTTGAGGCCAGCCTGGGCTACATAGTGAGCTTAGGGCCAGCCTGAACTACAAAGAAAGACCCTGTCTCAAAAAATAATAATAAGAAGAAGAAGCTTCCAAGCCAGGTTGAACTGGTCTACCAAAATGTTCATTTTTTAATGTTGAGGAAGAAAAAAGCAAATTAAAAATCACAGTGTGTACTTCTCTTAATACCTGAAATATTCAAAGTAGAATAAGAATGGCTTTAGAATCAGGCAGGTAGGTGATTGATTAGGTTGCTTAATTCAGTAGGTACCATATCGCTTGGGGCAGCGAATGAGAAACCAGACCAGCTGATTATTTGTGTCACTTCTAACTCGATGGATTCATGGGGAGGCCCCAGGAGAAAAGCTGCCCAAATGATGAATAGGGATTTCCACCCTCTGAATTATGCCTGTAGATTTAAGCATTCTAGCGATCTCTAATTATTTCCTTTCTATTCTGTGTTCATTTGTAAATCTCTTAGAAAGATGTTAAGAGACAATCTTCTTGTTGAACATGTTTAAAAAGATCAAGAAAAGGAACACAAAGCAGGTTCCACAGACTTTTTATTAAGTTGTTGAGAATAAAAGGAGCAGGTGAAAGCTTTATGGCTCCTCCATCAGGCTACAAGGAAGCATATTGAACTGCGGCATGTTAGTGAGCAGGAATTAATGTGCTCAGTGCAGTTCCAGCAGATGGAAGTGTGGGGTGCAAAATGTAAAATGCTAGTTTCTTTTCCTCAAAATATTTCCCTGTACACTAAAAAAGAAATAGGGAAGAATGATCATAATCAGTGTTCACAGGGAGATCTGAATTTTATCATCAGTCCCATTGTGTTACAAAGTAGAGTGAAAGATACATTTCCAACACCAGGAAACATTTGTTTTTGACCTTGGGGGAGGGTTCCTTCTGAATGCTGGGAAAATACCGAAATTACAGAAATTCTAGTATTTAGCAAGCTTGTAAATCCAAACTTGTGAAAGTTTGTATCGAATAGAAATGCATCACTTTTGAAGAAGAGGCATAGCTAACTTTCCTCACAAGTGACTGCTGACCTGCTTGGGGAAGGTTTGGGATATTAATATGTTTTGGAAATCTGGTTATATTTTTAGGACAGGAATTTATCCTGCCAGCGAAGGCTCTTCAGGTGCTTCAATTTAGAGTGATTCATCAATTATCTTCAAATATTATTTTTCTTTTTTTTTAAGAATCCAAAACTATAAAAGTTACCATTTCTGTTGTATTTTGATTTTAAATTTGCAATTAATTTCATTAATCTTCAGAGAATTAAACAGTTTATAAAAGTTTATTTCAGGGAACTTATTTCTTCATTATTCAAGAAATAAAACTAAACCATTTCAATGTGGCAAGAGGATTTTAATGAATAATTTATAGGCATTTCTCTTAGAGAAAGAAAAGTTTAGTTTTCTCACACTGGCATTTTATGAATCCAGAATAACCTCTTAAAATCTAAAAGTCTAAGTAAAACAAAATTCAAAGTTATATTTAATGTTTAATATTACATTTGAAAAGAAATATTTAGGGGTTGGAAAATTAAATTGTTGAGCTATTTAAGTGAATTTACCAATCTTCGTGATAGCAAAACTTCAATATTAATTAATTATTAACAGTTAATTTCTTATCTAAAGAGCAATAAAGAATTCTGGACAAGTGGCCTTAAAGCAATTGCTTAAATTTTGTATCATTAAATAATGAGTCTAAAATCCTATTTCTAAGCAAATATGAGCTAAGTATTTATTCCTACATTAAATCCTATTTCTAAGCAAATATGAGCTAAGTATTTATTCCTACATTAAACTAAGCTCTGACTTTGAAATAAAATCCAGTAAATAGTAATAACTGTATGGCCTCATACAGAATTGACATCCAAATTTATACTCATAGAAATTTCAAGCTAATAGATGAAAATGTAAACTGTTACAGTAACTTTTCTTTGCAACAGAGACAAAAGGAAATGTCAAAAATCTGGAGACAATTTCTTCGATGGACATATCAGTGTGAAGTACAGTTACTTGAAGTTCTACCAACCTTTGGGAAGCAATCCAAAATTTGTAAAGATACCTGAGGACATGTCAGAATAATTATGGGCATTTATTAAAGAAAGCAAAATTCGAGGTCAGGACATAAGGAGTAAATGGATTTTTTTTATTGAATTCTTTATTGGTACAATTTATATACATCTCAAAATCACATATAACATTGGGAAATTTATACCAGTATATGCCACAAGTTAATTCTCATTTTTACCCATATCCCTACCCACTCCCCCCTCCTCCCCCCTTTATACATGCTCTTTTATTTTCTTTCTGTATCATATTTATTCCTTCCCCTCATCACATTCCCA
>PVIC010043925.1:0-15234 GCA_004025085.1 Thryonomys swinderianus
CAGCCCATGTTTTATTTTAATAACATGTTCTATGTGATTCAGATTTGTCCAAATATTATCATTTCAATATTTAATCACTATGAAACGTTACCGAGATATTTTCCTGTTTTTGTAAACGTACTGGGGAGGCTGAGCATAGGTGCTAATCTTGCCAGACGTCTCTGTTCACGAGCTCACGTGGTTCCCGGCTGCTGTATCGCTGACATCACTTCTGCATATGGTTTTTTAAACTGGTTCTCTGTCTTTTGCCCTATTTTATGGAAATTAATTCAACTTTGCCCACTAACCCTCTTATGAGCATTTTATCTTGAGAGAGCCGGATCCTCAGACAGCCTACGCCCCAGCTCACGTGCGCGCGGTCACCGCTCCCGCAGCCACAGCGCCCGCCGCCGGGGCGGAGTCAGGAGTGACGCGTACCCGGCCGGGTGCTCTCGGAAGTGACGCAAGACGTCCCGTGCGTGCAGGCGGCTACGTCGGGCTGTAGGAGAAGATGGCGGTCTCCACAGGTCGGTTTCTGGGACGGGTTGCCTGCTTTCCGGCTCGGACCCGGCAGTACCTCTCCTTCTGTTCCTGGTGGCCAGGCGCTCATCTTGTGGGAGAAGCCGGAGCGCGCTCTTTTGAGCAGTGCGCTCCCTGGGGAGCAAAGCCGGGGTCCGGGCAGGGTCCGGGTGGAACCCGCGCGGTTGCCAGGGCCTGGGGCGGCAGTCAGGGGTTGCTGGTCGTGCTCGTCCGTCGGCCGCGCGCTCCTGGCTGGTGGTGGAGTGGACCAGGGTCCTGCTGATGTCGGCCTGAGTTGTTGGTTTCAGCTGCTGGGGGAGGTAGGAGAGGAGGCCCAAGGTGGGCGGGTGTCAGCCTCAGGTACCAAAGTGGGGTCACTCCTAGAGGCTTCCTGGGTCGAGCTGAGGTGTTCAGTTCTCCCAGGCTCGATTTTACATGGGTGGAGAGGGGAAGACTAAGCACGAGAAGAGGATTGGTCTTAGAATGAGAGGTGATTATTTTTACCTGACTATGTTATCTTTTTTTCATTTAAGCGAAAAACTGCAGTGCAGACAAATTAAAAGATGAAACCTAATTGAAGAACAAGTGGTTTCTTAGATAAGCTGTTCAACTCTTCCCATACTGAATACATTGTTTGGTTTCCTCTGAGCTCAGACTTTGAAATTGTTAATGCTGAAGCTTTAAAATTTGACTATTTCAAAAATGTTAATAAATTAGAAGTGTTGTTTTACTATTTAAAAGATAACATTTTAAAAATGGTTTTATTGGAACTAGGTTATAGAACTGTGATTCGATTATTTTATGCCATCATTGCTTTATAAAGTGAAAATTTCTAACCTATATGTACTACAATAGAAGGCTTTAAATATATGTTGAAATTTCTAACCTATATGTACTAAAATAGAGGGCTTTAAATACAGTTTTCAATTGGTACTTTTAAGGTAATGCCCCAGGATACATTCTGCATGTCTGTTAAATCATATTATCATGTATATATGTATTATAGATGATAAAGTCATTAGAAATTCCAGCCTTGGAGAAATATTTCAATATTTTTAGGCATTGCTAACTAGCAAAACAAAGATTATTTAAAAAATGATAGCGTTCAACTTTAAATACTGTACATACTGTTTGAAATCCATGTGCTTGTTAATGGAGCCATATTGTTTGAAGAGTTGTGCTTTAGTACCTGTAGTATTTTTATTCGTATATGTTTGCAATATGTTATAATTACATTCATTTTGAGAAATTGGAACATGTACTGTATATTTTATCTTGATTACTTTTGACACTGTTTTCCTTCTGCTTCCAACACTTTCCCTCTACTCATTTTTCTTCATCACCTTCCCCATCTCCAAGAAGTCTTTCTGTTTCCTACCATTGCTCCTTTATTTTATTTATATTTAAGGTTTCTTGTTTTTTTTTTTTTTTTTTTTTTATACGGGGGATCAAACTGAAGACCTTGTGCTTGTCAGGTAGGCACAGTGCTACTGAGTTACATCTCAAGATTGGGTTTCTCATCATATAAGACAACCATGTGGTAGTTATTCTACTTCTGATTTGCTTCACCACTTAACATCATCTCAAGATCAATCCATTTTTCTACAAATGATTTGAATTTATTTTCTCTTTTTTTTTTTTTGGAGACAGGGTCTCGCTTTGTAGTTCAGGCTGGCCCTGAGCTCACTATGTAGCCCAGGCAAGCCTCAAACTCAGCAGTCCTCCTGCCTCTGCCTCCCGAGTGCTGGGATTACAGGCGTGAGCCACCACACCCAGCTGCTCTTTTGTTTTTCTGAGACAGGATCTCACCGTGTAGCCCAGGCTGTCCTGGAACTTTCTGTATTCCTTCAGCCTCAGCCTACTGAGTGCTGGAGTTACAGTGTTGTGCAACTATACCCAGCTTAATTATCATTCTAAATAGCTGAATGATACCACATTTTTGTTTCCATTGGTCTTGTTAGACATTTAAGCTGCTTTCATACTTTGGCTGTTGTACACTGTGCTGTTGTAGACATGTATCCATATATTACTGTGGTATGATTTCTTTTACTCTTTTGGGAAAATACCCAGGAGAGGTATAGCTGGGTCAAAAATATAATACCTGTAGTTTCCTGAAAATAAAATGTATTTGATAGTTTTCATTTTGTTATTGCATTACTTAAACAGTATTTTTTTCTAACAGTGTATGTATGAAAGATTAAGATATTTTGAAAAAACCAGAGATTATGTAATATTAATGATGTATACTTTTGTTATCCACTTTTAGTTTTTTGTGGATAATTAATAGAATATTTATTACATATTAAAAGCTTCTTTTTTGTTTTATATATCAAGATTGTGTTTATTACGGTTTAACTGTTTTTAGATTTGTGAAATTTGAAACCATGGCTTAAAATATACATTAGGCAGGTAACTTGGTATTCTTAAACTACTGAAATTTAATATTTCTGAACTGAAATTTAATTTTAAACTCTTGTTAAAACCTTGCCATGGTTAATTTCATATTGTTTTATTGATTTTTTGTACTTTAGATAGTTGATAATACATCAAACTGGAACATGAATCCAGAAGAAGCTTAACACTGTTTTGAAATGTTTTTGAGTTATACTGATAAATACATTTTTGTATGGTTTGATTTTGGTAGAGCGAGGAAAACAAGGGTGGGAGATTTAGCTCAGTGATTCCAGTGCCTGCCTAGCAAGCACAAGGTCCTTAGTTCAATCCCTGGTAACCACATACAACAATACTGGATGTGGTGACTCACTCCCATCAACAATCATACCACATACTACAGTGTGGGGCATGGTGGCTCACACCTGTAATCCCAGCACTTGGGAGGCAGAGGCAGGAAGATTGAGTTTGAGGCTTGCCTGGACATAGTGTGCTCAGGGCCAGCCTGAACTACAAAAGTGAGACCCTGTCTCAAAAAAAAAGAAAATAATACCTTGTATTTCTGAAATATATGTCGCATAACCTGAAATTGAAATTAGATGAGCTAAATGGGTATAATACTCATGTATTTTAAGTCAATATCTTAAAAAACAAACCAGCCAACCATGAGTTTAAATTTTTTTTTTTTGGAGACATGGTCTCACTTTGTAGTTCAGCCTGGCTCTGAGCTCACTGTGTAGCCCAGGCAAGCCTCAAACTCACATCAGTCCTCCTGCTTCTGCTTCCTAAGTGTTGGGATTACAGGCATGAGCCACCACGTCCAGCATTGTGGTATGTGGTACTGATTGCTGGTGGGCACCAGTCACTATGCCTGGTTATTGTATGTGGTTACTGGGGTCAAACTCAGGATTTTATGCTTGCAGTGTAGATGTCGGAACCACTGAGCTAAATCCCCAGCACTAAAAAAAATATTTTTTGAGGAAGGGTCTCTGTGAAGTCCAGACTAGACTTGAACTAGCAAGTTCATATGGCCTACACTGGCCTCCCAACTCAAGATCCTCCTGCCTCCACCTCCCAGATTCTCAGACTATAAATAAACCCTGTGCCACTATAGCCAATTGATGAATATTTTTGGATCTTTTTAAAAAAACATTTTATTTCACTGTGCAACAGCTATCTTTACCATTCTTTAACTTTATGAGAAAAATCTAATCAGTTTGAGATTGGCTGAAACATACTGTATGTATCCTTTTGGCTGTCTTTACATATGAGAAAACTAAGGTCAAAAGGAGTAAAACGTTACCTATGATTGGTAATAAAAGTAATATCAAATCCTGGTGTTATACACTGAGTTCAGTGCTCTCTCTGCTATGAGGAACTATGTATTTGGAAATGTTCTGAAACCATGAGCTTCATTCCTTTTTAGGCTCCTGAGTGGCTTTCTCATTTCTTTTCCTTGTAGAATCCTTGTTTTAGACTCATAGGCAGATTCTTCCCATAGATGGAAGTGGGACTGCAGTGGAGACTTGTCTAGGTTTCCCTTTCCAAGAGGTGGAGTTAGTATCAATAATCAAAGTGTTTCCTACAACAGTTTAAGGAATACTAATCTGGGGAGTAGAAGTTTATAAATACCATGTAGTGTCTGTGATCGAAATCTCAAAAGATCTCAGCATTAATCTGGTATGTTATAAAGTATGTAGTATTTGCCTTTTTAAATAGTCTTAGATCTATAGAAGAGTTGTGAAGATAATAGAGAATATGTATCTCACATTGTTTTCCACTATAGATAACTTAAATCAATGTGTACTTTTGTCACGATAAACCCGTATTGATACTTATTATTAACTAAAATCCTTACCATACTTAAAATTCTTTAGGTTTTTTTTTTTTTGTGTTTTGTTTTGTTTTTGAGACAGGGTCTTGGTTTGTAGTTCAGGCTGGCCTCAGCTCACTAGGTAGCCCAGGCAAGCCTTGAACTCAGCAATCCTTCTGCCTCTGCCTCCCCTAGGCTGGGATTACAGGTGTGAGTCACCACGCCTGGCACTGTGGTATGTACTGATTGCTGGTAGGCATGAGTCACCACCCCCGGTATTGTTATATGTGGTTACCAGGGATTGATTTCAAGATCTTGAACTTGCTAGGCAGGCGCTGGAACCACTGAGCTAAATCTCTGGCCCTAAAATTCTTTAGTGTTTATTTAAAATCCTTTTTCTGTCTAGAATCTCATCAATCCAGGATACCATATTACACTACAGCATATAAAGTTTAAAAATTTGTCACTTAGGCTATACTAGTATTGCAGTGAGACTCCAGTGTCTTTGAGAGCAAGTGCCTGTAAATGTCAATAATGAGGAGAAGTTCAGGAAAAAAAAAGAGGTATTTTTGAGACTAGGCTATATGAACAAAACAGAGTAAACCAAAGTAAGCCCTTTTCAGAAGTGGGCAGCTTTGTGTATGCTAGTGGAAAAACTAGTTCAGCGGTGTTCTGATTTTCTCACTGTCTCCGGCTACTCTGCCATTATGGGCATGTCCTTTAATGACTAATTCTAGTTTTTTTTTTATCTTTAGATGAAAGTACATAGATATGAACAGAACTTGGGGCATAGTACCAGGAGAATTACATGTAAAGATCATAATGTAGAACCTTGGAGTTAAACAATGTTAGATCTAAAGTAGTGAATTTCCTTGAGAATTGTTACTGGTCTGGTAGGTTTTTCTTTTCTTTTTTTTTTTTTTTGAGACAGGGTCTCTCTTTGTAGTTCAAGCTGGCCCTGAGCTCACTATGTAGCCCAGGCAAGCCTCGAACTCAGCAATCCTTTTGTCTCTGCCTCCCGAGTGCTGGGATGACAGGCATGAGCCACCACGCGTACCACTGTGGTATGTGGTATTGATTGCTGGTGGGCGTGAGTCACCATGCCCAGCATTGTATGTGGTTTCCGGGGATTGAACTCAGGACCTTGCGCTTGTGAGGCAGGTGCCGGAACCACTGAGCTAACCCTCTGGCCCTGGTAGGTTTTTCTTGATTTTTTTTTTTTTTTTCTTTCGGTCTTGCTTTGTAGTTGAGGCTGGCCCTGAGCTCACTATGTAGCCCAGGCAATCCTGGAACTCAGCAGTCTTCCTGCCTCTCCCTCCCCAGTGCTGGCATTACAGGCATGAGCCACCACGCCCGGCAATGTTCTTGGTACATATATGCTCTTGAGAATGTGATTAAATCATGCAGACTCACTATACAGGTAGTCCTTTGTTTTTAGAGCAGTTTAGGGAGCTAAAAATGATGTGCACACTGAAACTGTTCAAAGCTGTATAGGTAAGTAGGAAAGTTAAGAACTTTGAACTTGTGGTTGCTTACAAATTATAAGAAAATTTAAAAATAGTAAAATTAATATTTAGTACACTGAACTTAAAATGCTAGAGAAATTAAAAATTAGGGTATTTTTTTTTTTTTTTAAGAGTCTCGCTTTGTAGTTCAGGCTAGCCCTGAGCTCACTATGTAGCCCAGGCAAGCCTCAAACCCAACAATCCTGCCTGCGCCCCCTGAGTGCTGGGATTACAGGTGTGAGTCACCATGTTCTGCATTGTGGTATGTGGTACCAATTGCTGGTGGGTGTGAGTCACCATACCCAGTTTTATTGTATGTGGTTACTGGGGATTGAACTCAGGACCTTGTGCTTGCTAGGCACGTGCCCGAACCACTAAATCTCCGGCCCAAGGTTGTTTTATTTTCTTATAAAAACTTGTGAAGTAGTTTGAAAAGTGCTTTACATTTTCTTCTTGTCATATAACTTATGATAGTAATAAACATTCTTTCTGAGCTTTGAATTACCATATTCTCGAGGTTCTATCATCCACCAATATTTTATCTTTGTGCTTTAAGTTTTTGGAACCATCTTCGACAGTTCCATTATGAAGTTTTTCACTTCTAGGGAATCTTCTCACAACCAATTTCTTCATTTGCCTTTGTAATTTAGCTTCACAGTTTTTGTGGCTGTTTATCACAGTTTTTAAAAATTGGTTTATTTGCCTTACTGTTTAGTTATAGTTTTTATTAGATACCAGTCCCTTACCCACTATATGGCTTACTTTCTCCTATTCTTTAATTTGTCCTCACTTTCCTTCAAATGCTGTCCTTCAAAACCCAAAGGTATTAAATTTTTATGAAGACCAGTTTATTTTACCTCTTTTATTTTATTTTATTTTTTTCTGGTACTGGGAATGAAATTCAGGACCTTGCTTTGCCAGGCAGGTGCAGTGCCACTGAGCTATATCCCCAGCTATTTTACCTACTTTATTAAAATGCAGAGGCTGGTTTTTGATATGTCTTGATTGCCTACAGTTTGTTCTTTGTTTTAAAAAATGTTATATTGAGAAACTAGGCTATGGAAGGATGATCTAACCAGTTATTTTGCATGATTACCATATGATAGGGCAGGAGTTTGAACTTTACCTTGGCAGGTGAGGTTTAACTTCACATTTAAAAAAAGTTGAGTAGCTAGATATCAGGCATACTGTGGGTTATTCTTTGGAAATACAGTAACTATGTGACAGAGTTTACAGTCCAGTGATTGGTATACTGCAAAGTACAAACTGTGTGATTTGGTATATTATTATTCATGCTATTCTCTCCCTGCTACTGAAATTGTAAGTTGTGGTTTACTAAATAGTACTGTTGAGTGGCTTATTTCCTCAAGGCAAATATTTAAGTTATTAAGAAGTCTTTTAATTTTCTGAAGCATTTACCTCATAAGCCATGATTAGGAGGGGCAGTTATTTATTTTGTTTCATGCAGTTTTCTGACTGTCAAAGTTAACTGTAGCTTCTTGGACTCACGGGAGAACAGTTATACCAATTTAGTGGTCTCTCAGAGGACCTCAGGTCTTCTAGTGTGCACGTCATTCCTAACTTTACTTAGCCATTCAAACTAAAGAGGAACCAGAGTATTTGCTTGATTTTTCTCCCACTACGTAGTTCAGTGGTGGTTAAATGTGTGGCATGCAGGCTGTATTGTTGAAAGCCTGTAAAAGATTTGTTACCATTGCTAGTTTATTGTAAGAAAAGTTTCTCTTTATGGTTAACTATGAACTATATAAATATTCATACTTCTTTTACTAAGGAATGTTAAATAAGTGCTGTGTTCTCTCTAGAGCTGTTTCATTGAGATAACCTGTTGTGTAACCAGGCAAAATTTGCAGTTTTTATTGTATTGTACTTGGATGAATTCTCTTAATGGTTGTCTTCCCTCCTGGATTGTAAGATTTTGTGGAAAGGATCTTTTTTTTTTTTTTTTTTGAGACAGGGTCTCGCTTTGTAGTTCAGGCTGGCCCTGAGCTCACTATGGAGCCCAGGCAAGCCTGGAACTCAGCAATCCTCCTGTCTCTGCCTCCCGAGTGCTGGAATTACAGGTGTGAGCCACCATGCCCGGCTGTGGAAAGGATCTTTGTGGTTAGTGTCAGCAGCACTTGGCATAGGTTGGTTCATAAATACTGAGTGAAAATAACGGGGTAAATTCACTGTTTTATTGAGTGCCTGTTGTTTTCTCACTCGTTAGTATAGTTTCTTTATAAGAATGAGAAAATAAATGGCTGTACCAAAGGTTTTTCCACTTGTACTTGAAGTTATAAAAACTTCAGTCAAACCTTGATTTGAATTTTATTTTTTCAGAAAATTTTTTTTTTATTTTTTGAGGCAGGGTCTTGCTTTGTAGTTCAGGCTGGCCCTGAGTTCACTGTGTAGCCCAGGCAAGCCTTGAACTCAGCGGTCCTGTCTCTGCCTCCCTAGTGCTGGGATTCCAGGTGTGAGCCACCACTGTGGTATGTGATATTGATTGCTGGTGGGCGTGAGTCACCATGCTCAGCATTGTATGTGGTTACTGGGGATCCAACTCAGGACCTTGCACTTGCGAGGCAGGCGCCGGAACCACTGAGCTAAATCTCTAGCCCAGTAGTGTTTATTTCTTAAAGTAGAGGTCCACTATGCTGTAGATGCTTTTAGTTTTTATTATTACATGTTTGTAGTGCATAATGGTCATATTCATTGTGGAGAGTTGATAACATTTACACATCTTAATTTTTCCCTTCCCTTCTCTCACCTTCCCTCATTAGCCCTCTTCCTCCTATCTCTTGTATCTCTTCCCATTTGCAAAGTATCTTTCTCCCTGATGGTTATTCTCATCTATCTTGTTTTGCTACGTATTCTTCGGGCTTCTTATATAAGAAAAACCATGAAATATTTAATCTTCTGTGTCTGATTTCACTTAACATTGTGGTCTATCCATTTTCCTATAAATGAGTCAAATTTATCTGTCATAATGGAATGTAGCACTTCATTATGTATAAATACCACATTTTCTTTATCCATCTGTTGATGGGGTTATAAATTGCTTTTCAAATTTAGCTGTTAGGAATTGTGCTGTTATATGAATACACAGGTACCACTGTAATATGGTATCTTTAACTCAAGAAAATACCTCGAAGGGGAAGAGCTGGAAATTTCTAGTTTTTTTTTTTTTATATTTTAAAGAAATCTTCCTTCTAGATTTCTGTACTGCTTGTTCTAGTATACAGTCCCACTAACAGTGCAGAAGGGTTCCTTTTCCACCAGCAGCTATGCCAACATTTGTTACATGATTTTTTTTTTTCGAGACAGGGTCTCGTTTTGTAGTTGAGGCTGACCCTGAACTCACTATGTAACCCAGGCTAGCCTTGAATTTGCCCCAGTCCTCTGCCTCTTGAGTGGTGGGATTACAGGTGTGAGACTCCACGCCTGGTTTGTTACATGATTTCTTTTTTTCTTTTTTTGAGACAGGGTCTCGCTTTGTAGTTCAGGCTGGCCCTGAGCTCACTATGTAGCTCAGGCAAGCCTCAAACTCAGCAATCCTCCTGCCTCTGCCTCCCAAATGCTGGGATTACAGGCGTGAACCACCGTGCCTGCCACTGTGGTATGTGGCATTGATTGCTGGTGGGCGTGAGTCACCACGCCCAGCATTCTATGTGGTTTCCAGGATCGAACTCAGGACCTTGTGCTTGGGAGGCAGGTGCCAGAACCACTGAGCTAAATCTCCAGCCCTGTTACATGATTTCTTGATGGTAGCTGTTCTTCTAAAGATGGAATTTATGTTATTTAATATGCATATCTAATGGCCAGAGATGTTGGGCATTTTTCATGTATTTATTGGCTCTTGGTATTTATTTAGAAAGTGTCTATTTGGTTTGCCAGTTTTTTGATTAGACCTTTTTTTGGAAGGTCTGTTATTTTGAGTTCAGATAGTCCTCTGATGTATAACTGCAAACATTTTATCTGACTCTGCATATTGTCTCTTCATTCTTTTATTTCCTGGCTGTGCAAAAGCTTTTTATTTTGTTATATATTCTCTTTTCTTGATTCTTCATGTTATTTTTTGTGCAGTTCGGATTTTGCTCAGAACGTCCTTGTGTCTGCCTATAGCCTCAAGAACTTTACCTGGTTTTTTTTTTTTTTTTTTTTTGCTTTTTGAGACAGGGTCTCGCTTTATAGTTCAGGCTGGCCCTGAGCTCACTATGGTGCCCAGGCAAGCCACCGCAAACTCAGCAATCCTCTTGTCTCTGCCTCCCGAGTGCTGGGATGACAGGCGTGAGCCACCAAGTCCGGCATTGTGGTATGCGGTGTTGATTGCTGGTGGACGTGAGTCACCATGCCCAGCATTGTATGTAGTTACCAGGGATCGAACTCAGGACCTTGCACTTGCGAGGCAGGTGCTGGAACCACTGAGCTAACCTTCCGGCCCGAACTTTACCTGTTTTATCTTCTAGCAGATTGTTTTGTTTTTAATAGTTAGGTCTTTGATCCATTTTTATTTTAATTTAGTATATGATAGAGGTACAGATCTAGATGCTGTTTTCTACATGTGGATAGACACTTTTCCCAACACTCATTTTTTAGAGAGGCTATGCTTCCTCCAGCATGTTTTTTGGCTTCTTTGTCAAAGGTCAGCTAGCTGAATGTGCTTGGGGTTGTTTCTACATCCTTTGTTCTGTTTCTTTTATCTACATGTCTTTTTGTGTCAGTAACATGTATTTTATTTTATTTTTATCATTGTAGCTTTGTAATATATCACAATTTGGGATTGTGATGCTTTCTGCTCTGCTCTTGTTGCCCAGGATTACTTTTGCTATTCTGGGTCTCTTCTGGTTCTGTATGAATTTTAGGATCATTTTCTTAATTCTGTGAGGAACAGTGTTGGTACTTTGATATGGGTTGCATTATATCTGTGTATCAGTTTTGATAGTATGACCATAAAGAAAATACTGATTTTGTTTGTTTAGGAACAAGGACTTATCTTCATTTTCTGATGTCCATTTCAATCTCCTTTTTCAGAATATTGTAGTTTTTGCTATAGGAGTCTCACTTCCTTGGTTAGATTAATTCTAAGTATTAAATTTTTCCTGAAACTATTGTAAATGGTATTGTCTTTCTAATTTCTTGATGTTTTCCTTGCTGTCTACAGGAATGTTTCTGATTTTTGTCTGTTAATTTTATACTATGCTACCTTGCTGAATTTATTAGTTCTTGAAGTCTTGTCTTAGCTACTTTCTCATTGCTGGGACAAAATAGTTGGCTCACACAAGTTAAAGGAAGAAAGGTTTATTTTAGCACATAGTTTGTAGAGGTTTCAGATCATAGTCACCTCTCTCCAAAGCAGGGAAGCATGGCAGAGGGGCATCACAGAGGGGAAACAGTCTCCAGTAGGGCAGGAAGTAGGCACTAGCATCAGCAGCAATGAACCTCCCTTTTCCTTTTATCCCATCCAGGATACATACCTTTTGGATAGTGCTTACTACACCGAGGGTGGTCCTTCCTGTTATTCATACCCAGAACTATGCTAAACCAATCAGTGGATCAATTTAATTTTCAATCCCTTAATCCCAGTATTGCATGCCCCAGATCCAGCCATATCTGAAAAGCTCCACTTATTAATTCATGAGACTTTGGGAAGATGTCTATGAAATCTTTTGGTGGAATTTTGTGATCATGTTGCCAGGACATAAGGATTGTTTTACTCCTTTTCCTATGTATATCCCTTTTATTTCTTTCTCTTGGATGTTCTGGCTTATATTTTGAGTTCTACATTGTACAGGAATGATGGTGGTGAACATCTTGTCTTGTTCCTTATTTTATTTCCCATTTAATGTGATACTGGCAGTAGATTTGTCATAAAGGCTTTTTTATCAGATTGAGATAAGGTCCTAGTCAGGGTTTTATTATGAATAGATGTTGGATTTTGTCAAAGGCTTTTCCTACATTTATTGAGATGATCATGTTTTTTGTCTTTGCTTCTATTTATGTGATGTATTGTATTGGTATGTGTATGTTGAACTATCTTTGGAACTATCCTTGTTGAACTAACCTTTGGATACTATCATGTTTGATGAAAAATAATTGAAAAATCTTTTAAGGTGCACTCAGAGAATATAGATTTAAAATAGTGTATTCTAGCTGGGCGTGGTGGCTCACGCCTGTAATCCCAGCATTCGGGAGGCAGAGACAGGAGGATTGCTGAGTTCGAGGCTTGCCTGGGCTCCATAGTGAGCTCAGGGCCAGCCTGAACTACAAAGTGAGACCCTGTCTCCAAAAAAAAAAAAAAAAAAATAGTGTATTCTACAAAAGTATTAACATGTATTCTCATTTTCTAGTTGAATACTGAGCAATTGTTATTAAATGCAATAGTATTGCTTCTGATTTTTTTCTGTGAATTGTGTAAATGAAAATTTAACATTAAACTAACATTTGTATAAATGCACAGTGTCTGAGTGGTGACTGCAATTCATTTTAAAGATTTTTCACATACTACCTGATGTCAATTCTTGAATTTTTTTTTTTTTTTTGCCATTCTTTATGTCAGTAAATAGTATTTCTAGTTGTCAGGTTGTAATTGATGTTTTTGAATCAGCCAGTTGGAATTATGGTCCTGGTTCTGAAAATACGAAACAGGAGTTTTCCAGAATAAAGAGTTGTTATGAGGGTTACAGATTCAGATTAGTTCCTGTACTGACTGAAGGTTTAGAGCTGATGGGATGCTAAACTCACTCAGAGAGGAATTACACGGTTGATGTCTGAAAGGGCGCAAGGGCCTATAGTCCAGAATAGGAAAGAGTAGTGATCATACAGAATGATGCCATTTATTGTGGGGAGAACTTCTCTTAGTACTCTAAAACATCCTAATATTCTAGGGGAAAAGGCCCAGTGAATTTATTTTTATTTTAATTTATTTTAATTTTTTTTGAGGCAGGGTCTCACTTTGTAGTTCAGGCTGGCCCTGAGCTCACTATGTAGCCCAGGCAAGCCTGAAACTCAGCAATCCTCCTGCCTCTGCCTCCCGAGTGCTGGGATTACAGGCGTGAGCCACCACGTCCAGCTCTGTAGTATGTGGTATTGATGGCTGGTGGGCATGACTCACCATGCCAAGGACTGTATGTGGCCACCGGGATTGAACTCAGGACCTTGTGCTTGCGAGGCAGGTGCCGGAACCACTGAGTTAAATCTCTGGCCCTATTTTTATTTTTTATATTTTAAAATAAAACATTGTATATATTTAAAGTATAAACATTATTAGGTACGTTTATATAGTAAAATGATTATTGTGCTGAAATAAATGAATATATCCATCATCTCACATACTTCACCCATTTTTTTTTTTTTGGAGACAGGGTCTCACTTTACAGTTCAGGCTGGCCCTGAGCTCACTATGTAGCCCAGGCAAGCATCAAACTCAGCAATCCTCCTGTCTCTGCCTCCCAGGTGCTGGGATTATAGGCGTGAGCCATCACGCCTGGCACTGTGGTATGTGGTATTGATTGCTGGTGGACGTGAGTCACCATGCCCAGCATTGTATATAGTTACCAGGGATCAAACTCAGGACCTTGCGCTTGCGAGGCAGGTGCTGGAACCACTGAGCTAAATCTCAGGCCCAACCAATTTTTTTCCTAAAGCAAGAGCAGCTGTAATCTACTCATTTAACAAAAATTTTGCATACATTATACTTAGTATAGTCTTCACGTATGTTAGATGTTCAGTTATTCATCCTTTATATCTGCTTTTTTGTATGCCTTGCACTACATCTCCCCTTTTTTACCTCCTATCCTGACCCTGGTAACTACTGTTTTATTCTTTTCCTTAGGTCCAATGAGCTTATTGTAAATAAATTTTCCCATATGTTGAGGATAGAATCCAGAGCCTTCGCACTGAGCTGTATCTCTGTCCTTTTTGTATTTTCTATTTTGACACAGGATCTCCTTATATTGCTTAGGCCAGGCTAGAAGTTTACAGTCTTCCTGCCTCAACTTCCCAGCGTGCTGGGATTACAGGCATGTGCCATGTGTGATGAGGACCTAGTGAGTTTAAGACCTAAGTTGTAGGTTATTTTGGGGTCTGTACTGATGTATATAAAAAAGTGTTGGATAATTACGATCTGTGTGTGTATGTTGCTATTAGGTTTGCTTTTTCATTTATACGCAGTTAATATAATTCATGTACTTTAAAATGACATACAAGGTTTGGATAATGTGATGTAATTTACTTGAATATAAATAACAGTTGTCCTCTTGTTTTTATACTGCTAACATTTTTGTTCAGCTTACTTTTCCACATTCCTCCTATTACTCCCTTTTCCAAGTGTCTGCTGTTGTTTATTAACAAGTTACTCTAACACAGTGACTTCAACCTGTGATTTATTCTTTTTTTTTTTTTTGAGACAGGGTCTCACTTTGTAGTTCAGGCTGGCTCTGAGCTCACTATGTAGCCTAGGCAAGCTTCGAACTCAGCAATCCTCCTGTCTCTGCCTCCCGAGTGCTGGGATGACAGGCGTGAGCCACCATGCCCGGCCCTGTGGTATGTGGTATTGATTGTTTGTGGGCTGAGTCTCCACGCCCAGCATTGTATGTGGTTACCGGGGATTGAACTCAGGACCTTGTGCTTGCAAGGCAGGCGCTGGAACCACTGAGCTAACCCTCCGGCCCTGTGATTTATTCTTTAAAAAATTTTTTTTGGTTGTTTTTTGAGACAAAGTCTCGCTTTATAGTTTAGGCTGGGCTTGGACTCACTATGTAGCCCAGGCTAGTCTTGAAGTTGTGGTGATCCTCCTGCCTCTACCTCCTAAGTGCTGGGATCACAGGCATGTACTGTCACACCAGGCGTGATTTATTCATTTTCACGAGGGAGTTGCCTGAGGGTTGTTCTGGTTGGCCTCACTTAGGGTCGCCTCGACATGGGTAGATATCTGGCGAGGGCTGCTGTGATTTCTCTAGTTGGCCAGTTAGGATTTTTTGTGTCCTAGTGGTATCACAGTGGTCAGAATTTTTTTTTTTTTTTTTTTTT